>CAWUFW010021951.1:0-95000 GCA_963921515.1 Calotriton arnoldi
GGGGATCTACGCTCATACTGAGTAGCTCGGGATACCAAACTCTTCGAGCCCAGTCCGGAGCCACAAGGATGACTTGGGCCCGGTCGTGCCGAATCTTCTTCAACACTCTGGGTAGAAGTGGTATAGGCGGAAAGGCGTACAATAGACCGCAACTCCACTCGTGACGAAAAGCGTCGCCGAGCGAGTGCCGCCTTGGAAATTCCAACGCGCAAAACTGATGACATTGCGCGTTCTCTTCGGTGGCGAATAGATCTAACCAAGGCTCTCCCCACTGTAGAAAGAGTCCTTGCGCCACTTCCGAGTGAAGACGCCATTCGTTATCCATCATGCACCTGCGGCTGAGTTCGTCCGCCCTGGCGTTCAGGGAACCTGCCAGGTGTTGAACCATCAGGAACATGCCCTGATGTTCCAGCCATGTCCAGAGGCGCAGAGCCTCCTGACAAAGGGTCCACGACCCCACCCCGCCCTGTTTGTTGCAGTACCACATGGCGGTGGTGTTGTCGGTGAACACCTGCACTACCGTCCCTTTGACAGAGGGAAGGAATGCCTTGAGTGCAAGCCGGATCGCCCGGAGCTCCAGAAGGTTGATATGGAGCCGGGACTCCGCCGGAGACCAGAGGCCTCTGATCTCCGCCTCTCCCATGTGACCGCCCCATCCCAGAAGGGACGCGTCCGTCACAACTGTGTGCTCTGGCTGGGGAAGGGAGAGGGATCTGCCCATGACCCATTGCCGGTTCGAGAGCCACCACTGCAACTGTCTTGCAGTCCCCTCCGAGATCTGGACGTGATCGGACAGGTCGCCCTGGTGCTGCGCCCACTGGAACTTCAGGTCCCACTGCAGAGCCCGCATATGCCATCTGGCATGATTGACCAGCAGGATGCAGGAGGCCATGAGGCCCAGCAGCCTCAGGGTCATCCGTACCGAAACCCAGGATAAAGGCTGAAAGATCGGAATCATAGCCTGAATATCCCGGACTCGCCGTTCGGGAGGATAGGCCCAGAACTGCTCCGATGAAAAGGAGCTGTGGAGAAGGAATCAGATGCGACTTCGGCACATTGATGGAGAACCCCAGCGAGTGCAGGAGTTCGGCCGTAGTCTGGAGGTGGGAGACGACTGCCTGGGACGAGCCCGCCTTCAGCAGCCAGTCGTCGAGGTAGGGGAAGACTGAAACCCCTGCCCGGCGCAGATGAGCTGCGACCACCGCCATCACTTTCGTGAACACCCGAGGGGCACTCGTAAGGCCAAAGGGGAGCACGGTGAACTGAAAATGCTCGAGGCCTACCGTGAACCGAAGGTAACGCCGGTGGGCCGGCAGGACGGGGATGTGGAAATAGGCGTCCTGCAAGTCCAACGCTACCAACCAGTCTCCGGGGTCGAGGGCAGTCAAGACCTGAGCTAGGGTGAGCATCTTGAACTTCTCCTTCCGGAGGAAGCGATTGACGTTCCGGAGGTCCAAGATAGGACGCATGTCCTCCTTGTCCTTTTTGGGCACCAGAAAGTAGTGGGAGTAGCAACCACGCCCTACTTCTGGGGTCGGAACATGCTCGATGGCCCTCTTGGCCAAGAGGGCCGTGACTTCCTTCTGTAGAAGCACCAAGTGATCCCCTGACATGCGGTGGAATTGAGGTGGCGTGGCTGGGGGTGGTCTCGAAGGGGAGGGAGTAGCCCTTCGGACAATGTCCAAGACCCACCTGTCCGAGGTGATGGGACGCCAGTGGTGAAGGTGATGGCGGACCCTGCCCTCGACTGGCGTGCTGTGCACCTGAAAGGAGGGACTAGGAGGGCTTGGAGGCCGCGGACGGGTTGGAGGTGGTGGCCTGACCCGCACGCTGGTTGCCCGAACCGCCACGGCGGTATCCACGTCCTCGGCCACGCGAAGGCGCTTGCTGCGCGGGCCGCTGGCCGGGCTGTGGACGTGACTGGGCGCCCTTCCGTGGCCACGAAAGGGGCGAAAAGCAGACGTGAGCGGAGGGCGCACAACAGCAAGGCCCAGGGACTTAGCAGTAGCCCGTGAGTCCTTGAAACGCTCCAGCGCATGGTCTGCCTTTGAACCAAAAAGACCGACTCCATCAAAGGGCATGTCCATGAGTGTATTCTGGACATCCCCTGAAAAACCAGTATTTTCAGCCAGGCGTGGCGACGCAGCGCCACCGTCGTTGCAAGCGATCTGCCCAGCGAGTCGGCGGTATCAAGGCCACAGCGGATGGTATATTTAGCCGCATCACGCCCTTCCGCAATGGCGCGGGTAAGCAGTGTCTGGACCTCTCAGAACACTGCGGCAAAACAGTTGCCACCGAATCCCACAGGGAGTGGGTGTATCGGCCCAAGAGGCAAGCGGTATTAACAGACCGCAAGCCAGCACTGGAGGAAGAGAAAGCCTTCTTCCCAAAGTGATCCAGGCGCTTGGATTCCCTATCCGGAGGGGCGGGAGGGAAGGCGGTTTGGGAGGCAGAGGCTTGGACAACCAAGCTCTCAGGGGTGGGGTGTTGGGAGAGAAACAGGGGTCGCCCGGAGCAGGGCGATGGCGTCGGGCCACGTTCCTATCCACAGGAGCCCCTGTGGTGAGTTTGGACCAGGCACCCAAAAGAACGTCAGTCAGTGCCTCGTTGAACGGCAGCACAGTCTCCGCAGAGGAGGCCGCTGGCTGAAGCACTTCAGTCAGGATGTTAGACCTGACGACCACTGTAGGCAACTGGAGATTTAAGGCTCCAGCAGCTCTACGCAACACCGTTGCAAAATTAGCCCCTCCTCCGTTGCCACGGGAGGAGACAGCATGCCAGAGTCAGGGGAGGTATCCAGACCACTGGCATCCCCAAGTTCCTCAACCCAGTCCGGGTCAAACTCGCACTGTTGTGTGAGAGGGTCCTCAGACCCCTCCCAGCTCTCCTGGTCCTCCTCAGGTTGAAAATATGGAGGAGGAGGGACATCAGGGACCCAAGGTCTCAGTGGCGCCGAAACGGCGGCTGGCGACGCCGGTCCGGCTCCATGTCCGGACCCGGAGAGAACCGGGAACGACGCCGCCCGGAGCCCCGGACGGCGCCGGAAACGGCACCGGGGACATCGGCGTCGGCGGAGGCGTGGTTAGGTCAACCGGCGTCGATGGGAGTTGCGGCACCACGGGAGCCGGGGCCGGGGCCGGAGCCGAGGCCGGGACGAAGGCTGGTGGGACAGGCGACGCCGGGACCGGAGTCGACGGCGATGCCGGAGCAACCCCATCAGGGCCCGCGGGGCCCGAAGGCGCACCGGAGGGACCTTGAGGCCCGAAGAGGCGGGCCATGGCCGACAGGAATTCCTGCATATCAGCCGGAGTCGCCCGAGCCCGGGTAGGGCGGGTACTGCGGGGGTAACTCCGACAGGCACGTCCGGGGCCGCGGGGACTGTGCCGACAGGGACCTCAGCCGAGTCGCGAGACCGGCGAGGAAGTCTTAGAGCGATGACGCCGCTTAGACTTCTTGTGCTTCGACTTACCGGAGGAGCGCGAAGACTTTGAATCCGACGAACGGCGGGGACTCCGCGTCCGGCCCTCGACCTCTCCCGGGACCGGGGCTTGGTGCGGCGCGGAGCCGAATGCCGGACTTCGAGGAGCTTTCGAGACCGCTCTCGCAAAGCCTTAGGATGAAGTTTCCGGCAGTCAGGACACGACTTAGTGTCATGGTCTCGGCCGAGACAAAAGAGACACTCGAGGTGCGGGTCCGTGATCGACATCATGCGACCACATTCCTCGCAGGGCTTAAAGCCGGGCATCCCTACGACACCTTCGGAGTCGTGAAGACTCGTTGAAGAAACAGTGAAAAATTCAACAAAAAAAGATAGTCAAAAAGTGACTAGGGCACTGCTCTTCCCGGATCTGCGCTTACTGGCGCGGAAAAAGAAGAACTGACGTCAGCGCGCAGGGGCGCCGCCTGGGTGCTGCTCGCGACGTCATCCCGGCGATCACGACGCCGACGACGGACGCGGAGCCGCACGACGCCGCCTGCCGACGCGCAAGGGTGCTGCTGCGCAGAAGCTTTCCGGATCCAGCCTGACGCCTGGGGATATTCCAAGGTAAGGAATCTGTCACTAACGTGTCTCTTTCAGATAGAGCCAGTTTCTTACACAGTCCCCGCAGGTCTTGAAGCCGGGCATCCCTACTGCACCAGGAGTCGATCGACTCGAAAAAAAGAGACAAAAAGCCTCGAAAAAACTCAGTCAAAAAGTGACTGGGGTACCGCTCTCCGGATCTGCGCTTGCTGGCGCGGAAAAAGAAAGAACTGACATCAGCGCACGAGGGCGGCGTCTAAGTAGCTGCCGCGACGTCATCTCGGCGACCACGACGCCAACGACGGACGTGGAGCCGCACAACGCCACCTTCCGACGCGCAGGGGTACTGCTGACGAAAACTTTCCGGATCCAGTCTCACGCCTGGGGGTAATTCTAAGGTAAGGAATCTATCACGAACGTGTTTCTTTCAGATTAAACAGTTACAGTGAATCAATGCCACTCCTCACTTGACCAAGCTCAGAAAGATGGAAGAGTGCTCATACTTTCATAAGTGAAACAATGCACCTGCTTGTTCTACAAAGATCTCAGCTACTGTTGCCAATTTAACTAACATTAGATTCCACTGCCAACACTGAATGGCTGCGTTTGAGTAACAATGACAGTCTCTGGGACTTCTGGCTACAGATCATGATTTAGATCAAGTTACTTACTCTTTGTAACAATTTTTATAGAGCTACCTTATCTAACCGCAGATGGCCCACTTTGTGAATATTCCCCAGGAGTCAGACTGGATCTGTAAACTTTTAAAGCAGGACTCCTGTGCACCAGCATGTGACGTTGCATGGTTTCCTGTAGACATTGTTCAGCTCTGGAAAGGTGGAGCACAGCCGCACATACGCTATCAATGTGCACTGACAGTGGCTTTCTTAGGCTATGCATCTGAGCGTGCGTATAGCCCATCGGTAGATAGGCACAACCAGTGTGCAGCTCTCTAGATCTGGACCTTCTAGGAAAGTCCAGTTGACAGAACAGGGAGGCAGAAGGGCCTGCAAGGAATTTGCGGTCCAGAAAGATCGTTACAGAAGCTAAGTAACTTGCTTTTCTGATGTTTACTTCGAACCAATGATTCTGCAACCTTGTGGATAGTTACAGTAGCAATACCTCTTCAGGTGGTGGGTCTGAATTGGCTCAGACAAAGACGTCCTGCAGGACGGAAGGGGTGAAACACCCTTCTTGATGGACCTAAATGTTCATGTAGTAGTGCCTCTTGAATGTATATACAGAAACCCGCTGAGCTGTATGACAAATGTCCAGGACAAGTACTCTGTTTGCTAATGCAGTGGTAGCAGCCTTTGGTCTGGTGGAATGAGCTAGTAAGCCCTCTGCAGGCTGCTTCTTCGCCAGTTTGTAGTAGATTTTCAGAACACAATCAGGAGATCCGCTTTAGCACAGCCTTGCCCACCTTTGCTCCAGGAGAAATCCAAAGAGCTGATTGTCCACCCAATATTTTTGGTGTGATAAATATAAAAGCTTTGTGTACTTTTGGAGTCCAAGCTACAAAGTAATTATTCCTCCTTAAAGAGAAGAGGTGGGCCAAAGGATACCAGTACGGAGATAGCTTGCCCAACATGAAATGGAGTATGCCCTTTTAGTAGAAAGGAAGCCCGGTCCTCCACCATCAGCTTATCTGGAAAGAATGCTGTAAAGGTTGACAAAGCCCACAGATCGGTCACACGCCTCACCGATGTTACAGTGATGAGGAAGACCGTTTCCAGCATCAGAAGTCTCAAATGGCAACTGTACAGTGGCTCAAACGAGATGCACATCAAAAAAGAGGACTGAGTTTAGGTCATATTATGGCATCACAGGTTGGTGGACATAAATATTGCAAACCTTTCATTAATTTCATCAGAACAGGTGATTTAAATAAATGAGGTTTGATCCAGCTAATGAAAAAAAGTCAAAAGAGCCGGCAAATAACCTTTAACAGTGCTCAAAGCAAGTCACTGCGGGGCAAGGGACAAGACGACAATATGTCAGAGAACTTAGATTGCAGTGCCTTAATCAGTATGTTGCTGCACCAAACCACAAGTTTGCTCTGGGCGGCGTACAATGATCTTTTGGAGGGCACCTCCTTGCCAAAATACATCAATGACCTCAGGAAGAAGGCTAAAGTAGGTCAACTTCCGCTGCTCAATCTTTAAGCATGGGCATGCAAATTCTGCAGGCCTGGGTGCAGCACCCTGCCACTGCGACGGAAGATCCTCCCGAAGCAGCAGCTTAATCAGGAGACAGCTGCTTGTTCCCAGGAGGCCTGGATATCACATTCTTCTGGCACAATCCAATGCCACTAGGATCACTTGGGGCCCAGTCGTTCCTGATCTTCAGAACTTGAGCTGGAGAGGCAGCGGCAGAAAGGCACACAGGAGTGAGTACCGAGCTCCACTCTAGGTGGAATGAGTCTCCGAGTGATCCTTCTTGGGAACTCCAGTGCACAAAAACGGTAGCATCGCGTTTTCGGCAGTGGCAAAAATATTGAGCCAGTGTTCTCCTAATGGATGGAAAATACCATGTGCTACTTGTAGGAAAGTGGCTCTGTATATACTGCACCAAAGTAAGGTTCAGTGTGCACAGAGTCCCCAGTCCCCCAGAGGTTTGGCAGAGGCTAAAGTTAGATATAACCTTACTCTCTAAAGTGGTAGCTTGGTCGAGCAGTAAGGCAGTATCAGAGGACAGTGTAAAGCATTTGTTGTACGCACTCAGTCAGCAAATGGAGCCACACACTCAAGAACTGAACTCTAGGCCAATGGTTTGTATATAAAAAAATATATGCTTGTTTTATTTTAGAACCAACACTAGGGTCAAAATATACTTTCTCAGTATGAGATGTTCTGGTTAGCCACCTTACAAATAGGCAATAGACTTGTTGGTGGTAATAATCACAGTTGGTGCAAGAGGCAACACAGGGTCAAATACAATGCAACATTGAGCTTAATGGAAAATTGTGATTAATTACAATTAATGACTTTGTAGGTTACTTTTTCTAACCACAGGACTGGATCCTGGATTCAGTCCTGGGACACTTCCTGGAAACAGGTAAGAAAAAGCGTTTTGGTTATTGTAGTGATTTTTGAGGAATATTACTGTATTTCAAAAGTCGACACTTAGAAACTTTTCTGGGTAAAATTACCAATGTTATCCTATGGAAGGAAATGCAGTTTGCAAGCAAAGCAGGTTTACGTTACTTTTGTAATCCAGTGCTGGGTTCTCGGGTTCAGCATGGGGGTATCTGGCTAAAACAGGTAAGTAATTACGTTTGTATCGTTGGCACGATTTTTAAAGAATATTTGTAAAATGCAGAAATCGACACTTAGAAACTTTTTCAACAAAAGCAGGCAATGATATCCTATGAGAGGAATTTCGAGTTACTGGTAAGTACGGTAAAAATTACTTTTCATGGTTGGTACTAGTCTAAAAGAGGCAGTACTGACGTCTCTCCTGATAGCAGGTGAGTAGTTCGGAATTTGTTACTGTTGTGATTTTTAAACAATATTTTAGTATTTCAAAAGTAGACACTTAGAAGAAATTTCACAGAAAACCAGTCAATGGATCCCTACGGAAGAAAATGGAGTTAGTGGTAAGTAACGTTGGGATTACTTTTTAGGGCCAGTGTTGGGCACCCCGGTCCAGCACTGGGGCCTCTTCTAATGCCAGGTGAGTGTTTTCGTGACTCGGTTGATTTTAGGTGAATATTTTAAAGTTCCAAAACCCCACAATTAGAAGAAATTCCAGGTGCGAGCCAGTCAGGGTTACCCTATGGAAGAAAAGTGAGTTATCGGTCTTTGGGTAAGTACTCGACTGGCAGAGTTAAGGTTCTGGGCCTAGACTCAGGGGTCCCCCAGTATCAGGTAAGTACAGTTGTTACACCCTCAGCGGCACAGGGGCGGCCGGGTGCAGAGTGAGTAGGCCCAATGTTATCCTATGGCAGGCAGGGGGTCTCGGGTTGGTGGCTGCTGGCAAGCAGGCCACGCGGCTGTGGGAGCTGGGCTCCTGGTCACTTGCCCAGGGCAAATGGGGAAGTAGGTTAGGGTAGAGGTTGCACTTCCAGGGGCACTCGGGCGGCTGGGTGCTTTTGAGCCGTCGGGCGCTCAATGTTAACCAATGGAGATCTTGGACGGTGAAAAAGGCTGCAGGCTCGGGGACGGTGATTCTTCAGGGGCGACCAACACTTTGGGAGGTAAGTTGGGGTCTTGGAGGATAGGTAGACACCCAGGAGTTGGGCACAGGGGGCCGTGGGGCGCCGGGTGCAGGGGTGTCTTTTGAGGTCGGGAAATCTTACCCCCTGCTGGTCGCGGTTGGAGGAGTCCCTTGTCCTGAGGCTGCAGGCGTCGTCTGGGTCGTCGAGGAGGGTCCTTGGGCACTGGATTCCAGGTCAGAATCGCCGGGGGGGCGTCCTCAGAGTCTTGGTTCACTCAGGCACAGGCCGGGCGGGTGCAGAGGCTGCAGGTTTCGCGGTTCCGTGCCAGGGCTGGGTCTTTTGTAGTTTGTTCTTTTGAGCAGTACCACTGCTCGTGGGAGTCCCTGGGTTGAAGGCTGTGGCACAGAAGTCAGGTCCTCCGGGGTTTTTGAGGTTGCTGAGGCCGGGGTTCCGCAGGAGCAGGTTCAGAGGTCGACAGGCCGGTAGGGCTGGGGCCAAGTCAGTAGTCGTCGCCTCCTGGTTAGCAGCTGCACGGCTGGTCTTCTTGCTTCGCCTTCTCTTCTTGTTTTCGGATTCGGGAACTGAGGAAGGAAGGTCCAGGGAGCCCCTAAATACTAAATTTAGGGGTGGTTACAGGTAGGTAAGGGCAGGGGCCAATGGGTCCCTTCCCTGGGGTGGGTACACCCCCTATTCTGCTCCTCTCCAGTGGGAGGGGGGCAGGAGCCTGTCCCTGGTTGGCTGGGTCCCCCCATCCTCAAGATGGCGGGGACTCGAGGTTGTGCTTCACCTCGTCTCCCCCACCTTAGGGGTGGAGTTGGCAGAGGTGGGCACAACCCATTTCCTGCCTCTGGTTTTCCCGCCGGTTCTCCCGCCAGAAGTGGGGGTACAACCAGTGGGGACCAGTTTGCTGGAAGCAGCAAGTGGTCTGGGGAAGCTCAATAGGCGGCAGGCCTTTGAAGCTCCCCCTGCCCATCCTGGGGGAGGAGGCTTTGGCACCTCGCCCCAGGATGCGCATTCTTTCAGGCCCCTGAGAGCAGAGGCTCTCGACCCAGGGGTCAGAATCATGTCTGGTGGTGGCAGCCTGGGCAGCCACTCAGTCCGGACAATGGAGGTCGGGTTGGTTTCAGGGGGCATCTCTAAGATGCCCTCTGGAGTGCGTTTTACATTAAATCCCACACTGGTATCAGTGGGGGTTTAATGGGCTAAGAAGTTTGATACCAAACTTCTTAGTTTTCAGTGGGGCCATTATGGTGCTGTGGAGTTCGTAATGACAGACCCCCAGCACCATATACTCTTAATGGCAGCACTGCACTTACAATGCCCAAGAATGGACTTGGGCACTGTAGGGGCACAGGGCTCATGCCTCTATGCCCTCACCACTGGCATAGTGCACCCAGCTAGAGGGGTGGCTGACCTAGGCCAGGGCAGTGGCTTGTAGGCATGGCACACAGGGATGTGTGCCATGTCGACTCTTCGCTTTTGTTCTGCACCAAGACACACAGCCTGCAAAGGCAGTGTGTGTGTGTAAAGGTACAGGGTCCCTAAGGGTGGCACAACAAGTGCTGCAGCCCTTAGGGGCCTTCCTGGTCACAGTGCCCTGGGTACCCATGGTACCATTTACCAGGGGCTGACCTGTGGCCAGGGATGCCAATTGGGTGTAGGTATCAATGCAGTTTTAGGGAAGGAACACAGGCCCTGGGTACCTGGTTGGCAGGAGCCCAGGGCACACTCAGTCAAAGCACATCAGCATCTCAGCAAAAAGTGGGGGCATACCATGCAAGAAAGATGGCACTTTCTCACACTACTGCTGGGTGTAACTGACATTCGTAGTCTGCCAAGTGTACGCAGCTGATCTCATCAGCCCAAGCATTTAGAGATCCTGCCAGGTGGCTCACCACCAGAAAAATTCCCTGGAGGTTCAGCCACTTTCAGATGCAGAGAGCCTTCTGGCACTGGACCGAAGTCCCCATCCTGCTTGTTGCAGTACCAAATGGAAGTGTTGTCCGCAAGCACCTGCACCAGCCTCACTTTTATGATGGACAGAAAGGTCCTCAAAATTAAGCAAATCGCCCTCAACTCCACTTCAATTTGTTGAAGTAGTGCCTCCAACAATAGGCCTCTGATCTCCACCTCTCAGATGGGCTCCCCAAATAAAAAGAGCTGCATCTGTCACCACTGTCAAATCTGGGTACGGAGAGGGGTCTGCCACTTATCCAATCGCGGTCCAGTAGCTGCCAATGCACATTTTATGCAGTCTTCTCTGAAATCGGTTACCGTGTCTCCAGATTCCCCTGCTGATGTGCAAAATAGGACTTGAGGTCTCACTGAAGAGTCTGCATGTGCCATCTGGTATGTATGACTAGCAGAATGCCCACAATCCCAGAAGCCTCCGAGCCAGCTGCACTGAGATCCAGGACACAGACTGAAACATTGAGATCATAACCTTAATGTCCTGGACTCTGCTCTGGGGGAAAAAACAAAACCATATTGTATCCAGGCCAGCTCCAATGAAAGAGCAGCCGCAAAGGGGTGGGTCCAGTGTGACTTGGCATGCGGAAAAGCAATTAAGTTAGGTTTATAGTCTAGAGGTGGCTGGAAACTGCCTGGGGTGAGTCCACAGTAAGCAGCCAGTCATTGAGGTAGGGGTAGATTGGTACCCCTACCTCAGATGGTGTGCTGCAACCGCCACCATCACCAAAAGGCAGCACCGCTAACTGAAAATGCTCCTGGACTACCACAAACCTTATGTAGCACCTGTGGGTTTGCAGGACAGGAATACGGAAATAGACATTCTGCAGGTCCACCACCACCACCACCATCCAACCTCTGGGGTTCAGGTCAGACATGGCCTAGGCTAGCATGAGCATTGTGAATTTGTCCAAGATCTACCATCCTTTACCCCCCAATATGTCTAAAAACGCTAAGAAAAACTTCAAACATAAAATTACTCATTCGTAACCCTGAAACACTTATTGTTGATAACTACCTCAGCCTCTCTTCCCCCATTAAAACCAACTACATCTTCTATTCCAAACGCCCCTCCAAATGGAAAAGCATTTTTCTACGTCAGCTCCCAATCACTCACTCTATCAAAATTCCCTATGGATTTAAATTATCCACTACTCCCTCCCCAATCTTTCCAGGTGAAATCGACATCTCCATCTTCAAAACGGGTAACATCCTCATACAAGCCGCCGAATCACACCTCTCCATCTTTGAGCACCACTTCAACACCTTGTCTACCCATCTAGACAATATTAACCCTAATCCTCCGAATATCCAATCGCCCAACTCCCCCCCTTCTCTCCCCTTCCCCTTTTGCCCCCCGTCTTCCCTCCTACCAACACCATACTCCGAACGCCTATTCTCCACTCCCCCTCCCTGTCTTCTCTACAGTCAATGCCATCTCCCAACCTCCGTCACCTAAACTTTCTCCCCTCCAATGATCCCCCTCTTCCTGACTTCCCCACTGCACACCCCTCTCCCTACCACTTACATTCTCCAA
Organism: Calotriton arnoldi; assembly: GCA_963921515.1. Lineage (NCBI taxonomy): Eukaryota > Metazoa > Chordata > Amphibia > Caudata > Salamandridae > Calotriton > Calotriton arnoldi. The sequence goes on from CAWUFW010021951.1 coordinate 11,686, forward strand.
TCTGTCCCCCTCAACCTCTTCTATTATAACAAACCCCTTTCTTCCCTCCTGGACGCCACAGCCTGAATCCCTACCCCTCCACCCTGAATCCCCCATCTTCACCCTCTCCCAACCCTCCTTCACAACCACCGAATTTTTCTTCACCGTTTATTCCCGATGCAGTCCTACTTCACACTCTTTATGCCCTCATATCTCTATCATCATCCCCAGAGTTCTCAAAACTCTTGTCCTCCCTCATGCCTCCACCCTCGCCTAATTACCTTAACTCCACTCATCCCAACTCCATTGACCTCACACACCTTACACACAACTGCCCCCTGTCTACAACAAACACTATCCTCTCCCTCATCCCCCCCCTAGAGATCCCCCTCTCCCCTTCAACCCTGACCCTACACAACATCGAACGCAACCTCTCTTTACTTACGACTGAACTCTCCCGACTTAAAGATGTTAAATCCCTCAGCTCAGGAACCCGACTCGCGTGCAAATGCCCCCCACCCTAACCGTAAAATCCATGACAACCACTATCACCATCATTGGAATACTCCCCCCCCCCCCACAACCGTATGTCTAGGCCTCGCCGCACCTCGAATCACCTCTCCCCATCCGACCTCTCTGACCTATGCAATTCCTACCATCCTAGTACCTCAGTCAATAACCCACCTCCCCCCTACTCCTACATACCTGTCATTCTAGGGACCAACAGAATTCCCTTCATTCCCGCATCCCTAAGACCCCCTCCTCAACTCACATCCATCCTTCTCCTGCCCTCTCGCCCAAAACAACCCCAATCCACTCGCCTGCATGCTTGTTAACTGCCGATCCGCCGTCCTACACGCCACTGAAATCTCCGAATCTATCCTTAGTGAATCCATTGACATTGCGTTCCTCACGGAAACTTGGCTCCAGGAACACACTGCGAACATGCTTGATCTACTCCCCCCCTCCGCCCCCGGATACTCTATCCTCAGAATAGACAGACCTGACAGAATAGGAGGTGGCCTGGCCAGAATCTTCAAAAATTAACTTCAGCTCTCCCTTGTTAAAAACTCTGGCCACTGCACCTTTGAATACCTTGAAGCTGAACTTAAAATTCCAGGCGCCCACTCTATTCGATTTCATACCATCTACCACCCTCCTGGTGATCCACACCCCTTTATTGATGAACTTTCTGATTTGATTACACAAACCTCCTTATCCAACTCAATAAATCTCTTCCTTGGAGACCTCAACCTCCACTTGAATGACACCAATGACCCCACTACCACCCTCTTCACCAACCTTCTCGAGATCAATGACCTCATACAACTTTGTCAGTCCCCCACACACACCAAAGGAGCCATCCTGGATGCCATCATTACCAACAATGACTTAGCCGTCCTGACCAACATCATCCCCATTGACTGGTCCGACCACCACCTCATACTGTTCACCATTTCCATCTCACCTCGAAACAAATCAGAAGCAGTGGTCCCCAGAAATACTTGTCCAATTTCGCAGAAGTGGCTGTCTGAAGTCCTTCATCGTGGACAGATTACCTGCCTGACTATGTTTGGCCTTCTTCATAAGACTGGACTGCCATCCATTTGCCCTTTGCTGCTTAACGGCACCTGCTGTAGAATTTAGTTGGGGCTCCATGGTTACCCATTTCTCAGGCAGTCCAGGGCTCATCAGGGGCTGAGCTGTCTGCAGAGGGAAGGAAACGTTGCAGTGTGCCATGTTCTTCAAGGGACCAGGACAAAAGCACCCCAGCTGTCAGCAATACCAACTGCCACATGTGCTCCCCTTCACCAGTGCTTGTGCTCAAGTTTGTGGTGTGATGGGGAAAAAAATTCCGAAAGAACTTTTACAGCATTCCCTTCACCAATGAGCAGATGTACAGCTAGGAACATGGAAAAGAAGCTCCACAAAGTGCTATGTTGAGACACCAAGCAGCAGGGCCAGAGTAGCTCCTGCCTGTGATGGGAGAGCAGCTGTACCTCATTGCTGAGCTGATGCAGTTACTTCCTCACTCCAAAGAGACTATGTACTATCTAGGGAGAAAACGGAGTTTCCCTTTGCAAGAAAAGGAGTTAAACTACTTCTGCCCTAACAAGAAGAGATTCTCTTAGCTTCGCTGACAGGAGACCGTTCTACTGAAAGAGGTTATCCCTAGAGTTAGGTTAGGGATCACGGCAAGCTGGTGCTCAAATTCTTCTCATTATCCATGGTGCACTGCCTGGGAAGCATGATGCAATGGCTGAAGTGGCTGTCTGCAATTAATAATTTAGCATCCGGTTGCTGCTTATGCAGGACTACTTGATGAAGACTTGAGCGTTTTGCTTCTACACAAAAGACTGACTAATATAACCTAGTGCTTGTGAGAAAGTGCCCTTTCTGCATGGTTGCCCCCACTTTTTCCTGAATTGCTGATGTGCTTTGACTAAGTGTGCCCTGGGCTCCTGCTAATCAGGTACCCAGGGCCTATGTTCTTTCCCTAGAACTGCATGAAGCCTAAACCCAATTGGCATCTCTGGCCACAGGTCAGCCCCTGGTAAATGATCCCACAGGTACCCAGGGCACTGTGACCAGAGAAGGCCTCCAAGGGCTGCAGCACTTATTGTGCCACCCTTGGAGGTCCTGTACCCTGACACTCTCACACCGCCTTTGCAGCCTGCGTGCCTTGGTGCAGAACAAAGTGAAGAGTCGACATGGCACACATCCCTGTGTGCCATGCCTACAACCCACTGCCCTGGCATAGATCAGTCACCCCTCTAGCTAGGTGCCCTATGCCAGTGGTGAGGGTACAGGTGCATGAGCCCTGTACCCCTACAGTGTCTAAGTCCATTCTTAGACATTGTAAGTGCAGTGCTGCCATTAAGAGTATATGGTGCTGGGAGTTTGTCATTACGAACTCCACAGCACCATAATGGCTACACTGGAAACTGAGAAGTTTGGTATCAAACTTCTCAGCACATTAAACCCACACTGATGCCAGTGTGGGATTTAATGAAAAATGCACACAGAGGACACCTTGGAGATGCCCACTGAAAACTAACCCACCTCTAGTGTCCAGGCTGAGTGGCTGCTTTCAGCTGCCACCACCAGACATGTTTCTGGACCCCTGGGTCGAGAGCCTGCTGCTCTCCGGGGCCTGAAACAATGCACATCCTGGGACGAGGTGCAAAGCCTCCTCCCCCCGGATGGGCAGGGTTCACGAAGGGGAAGCTTCAAAGGCTAGCTGCCTTTGTGAGCTTCCCCAGGCCACTTGCTGCTCTCAGCAACTGGTCCCCACTGGTTCTGACCCCCACTTTGGGCGGGAGAACCGGCGGGAAAAACAAGTGAGGAAGAGAGGTGTGCCCACCTCTGCCAACTCCACCCCTCAGGTGGGGGAGACGAGGTGAAGCACAACTCTCAGTCTACGCCATCTTGAAGATGGGGGGACTCAGCCAACCAGGGACAGCTCATGCCCCCCTCCCACTGGAGGGTGGCATAATAGGGGGTGTACCCACCGCAGGGAAGGGACCCATTGGTCCCTGCCTTTTACCTACCTGTAATGCCCCTAAATCTAGTATTTAGGGGCACCCCTGAACCTTGCTTCCTCAGACAAGAAGAAGCTGCAACAAGAAGAAAAAGGACCGAACAGCCGTGCAGCAGCTAACAAGAGGAAGACGCCCACTGACTTGGCCCCAGCCCTACCGGCCTGTCTCCCTCTCGAACCTGCTCCTGCGAAATCCCGGTGTGTCCTGCAGCCAGCAACCTCGAAAACCCCGGAGGACCTGCCTGCCTTCAAGCACAAAGACTGTCTCCCGTGAACACCGGATTTGTTAATCTGCAACCTCTGGCTCCGGCCGGACACAGCGGATCCGCCCCACTCTGCACCCGCCGTCCACGGCCCTAGCTTGAGTGGGCAACCACCACAAGGAGGTCACCCCGGTGATCCTGACCAGAGATCCGGCAACCCCTGACCTGCCTCAAGCCTCCAGCCGACACCTGCAGCCTAAATCCAGAAGGTCCCCCCAACCGCGACCAGGAGCTGGTAAGAAGGTCCGACCCCAAAAGGCACCCCTGCACCCGACGCCCCACGGCCTTGGGTGCCCAAACCGACGGTGCCTAACCAACCCCTAACTTACCTCTCGAAGTGGTGGTCGCACCCAGAAGACCTTCGTACCCGAGCCTGCAGTGCCTTTGCAAACTGGAGGTTCCCCATTGAAACCAACAGGGCGCCCGACGTCGAAACAGCACCCTGCACCCGGCCACCCTAGTGCCGCTGAGGGTGCCCTTTCGTGCTACTTTGTTTCCCCATTTTCCCTGAGCTAAAGTCCAGGAGCTTTGCTCCCATACCCAAGTGGCTTGCTTGCCAGCAGCCACCAACCGGAGGCCCCCTATCCCCCATTGGATAACATTGGGCCTCAGCACTCTGCACCCAGCCGCCCTAGTGCCGCTGAGGGTGTAACGGGAGTGCATCCTTGACCCTGGGGGAACCCTTGTTCTAACCCCAGAAGCTCAACTCCAAAGACCGATTACTTACCTGGTAACCGTTAACTTCATTTCTCTCCATAGGAACCTATTGACTGTTTTCTCTGAAAAATGTTGTGTGGAGTTGATTTGTATGGAAACCTGAAAAATAATTGCGCAAAACTGATTTTACTTACCTTTTCTCTAGGAAATGTCCCAGTGTGATATCTAGGCATATCACACTGAGTAGAAAAAGTAATCTAAAAAGTAATCTCAAAAGTAATGTAAGAGTAACTTTCCTGTAATTTTAATTGCAAATTCGATACAAAGTATATGTACAGCATTTCACAGTATTGCATTACCAGTAATTCAAACTGTAACCATTTCAAAGTACATTTACAACTGCATTCCAAACTGTATATTTACTGCAAAGAATTGATCAACTTGCCTGTGCCAGGCTTGCTTGGTTCAAGAAAATAAAATAACTAAAAGAATATTTTTATACAAAACCAATTGGTCTGAAGTTCAGTCTTTGTGTGTGAATTCATTTTCTGACAGTGTGTACAACAAATGCTTAACACTGTCCTCTGATACTGCCTTACTTTACTGCTCAACCACACTACAACAAACAGAGTTTAAGGTGCTATCTAACTTTACCTCTGCCTACCTTTGGGGATCCACTGGACTGTGCACACTATACCTCACTTTGGTACAGTATATACAGAGCCAGCTTCCTACAGTGCTGCCACACTGTCCTGCTTCAGAAGGCTGTACTGGTTAACTGATAGTAATATAGTGAGTGTTTGCAGGAGGGAGTGGGCAGGGATCACCTGTACCAGTCAGCAAGGAAAGTGGCACCCTCCAGAAGGTAGTTCTAGTCTCCTTGGAATGATGAGTTCAACTGCCCTAATGGGTCATTCCATTCAAGGGGTAAAGAAATCCCTGTATGTAGAGTGCTATCCTTCATGAGATGGCCTGCCAGCTATATGCGATGAATGTGCCATTCTGTGATGAACAGTTACCCTAATAAGGGTGTCCTGGTGCTAAGAATTTAAACAATTGGAGAAACCACAAGTCTGAGCTAAAGTGTGAAGGTTTCCAATTGTTTTGTATAATCCAAGTGGGAGATTATTTGGCGAAGATTAAAACATAACTGATTGTCTGCCTTGGTAGTGACGTAGCTAAAAGAATGTTTTCCAAACCTTTGCCAGTGGGGAGAAGAAACAGAGGAGACAAGCAGTACACGAGCAGAAAGGACGAGCACGGTGACATTGTGTGAAACGTTGCTGAAAATTCTTAGGTGCTGTCTGGTTTAATGCATGATGGCAGAAGCAGATCACTTTGAATAAACACATCTTTTCTATGTTCAGCCAGTTCAAGTTATGCAAATGTTGATACAAAACAGCATTTATTGAAGTAGCAGATGAGTTGCTGTGTTTTGGATTGTTTGCAAAATGGTTTTTGGGTTACGAGGAGCTCAAGATAAACTGCACTGTAATAGTCTAGTATGGATGTTATCGAAGCTTGGGTATAAGTTTTCCTATACTCAATAGAAATATACGGAAGGATCTTCAAAGTTTAATTGAAAAAAGCAAGTGCAAACTGTTTTTGAAATACACTCTAGAAAAGTTAATATGGAGACAAAAATGATCCTAAAGATTCCTTGAGACCAGAGTTCATTCTGCTACCAAGCAGTTCCAAATGGTGGGGCTTGCAAATGTCAAAATTTCAGTTTGAGAGAAGTATAGCATAAATGAACTGAAATTCCTACACTGAGCAAAAGACTGCATACAGAGTCTACAATTAGCTTGCATAGAGGTTAGATTAGCATATGGCCAGAGCAATACCTGGCATTCATCAGGATAGGACCAAAAGAAGTACGACTTAATGTAAGAAACTGGCTCTATATATACTACACCAAAATGAGGTATAGTGTGTATAGGGTCCAGGTGACTCCAAAGGTATGCAGAGGTTAAAGTTAGATAGAACCTTACTCTCTACTTGTGGTAGCTTGGTCGAGCAGTAAGGCAGTATCAGAGGACAGTGTTAAGCATTTGATGTACACACAGTCAGCAAATGAATTCACACACTCCAGAACTGAACTCTAGGCCAATTGTTTTTGTATAAAAATATATTGTTTTATTTTAGAACCCAGCAAGCCTGGCACAGGTAAGCATAAAATATTTTATAGTAATAAGTTACTGAATGTCGAACAGTTTGAAAATGCAATGGAAATTGTACTTTGTTTGATTTACAGGGGAGCGTAGTATGCAACACTTCGCAAATACAGTACATTGGAATGAATAGGCTTTTTCAGTAAATTGCAGGTAAGTTACTTTTACGTTACTTTTTCTAACTCAGTGCTGGATGCCTAGATTCAGCACTGGGACATTTCCTGAAAACAGGTGAGTAAATGCGTTTGTTATTCGTGCGATTTTTAAAGAATATTTTCAGATTTCAAAACTCCACACAGTCGTTTTTTGGAAGAAAAATTGTCAATGTTATCCTATGGAGGAAAAACAAGTTATCCGTTTACAGGTAAGTAATCGTCTGTGGGAGTTAAGGTTCTGGGGTTAGACTCAGGGGTCCCCCAGGGTCAGTGATGCACTTTTGTTTCACCCTCAGCGGCACTAGGGCGGCCGGGTGCAGAGTGTTGAGGCCCAATGTTATCCTATGGAGGATAGGGGGCCTCCGGTTGGTGGCTGCTGGCAAGCAGGCCACACGGCTGTGGGAGCAAAGCTCCTGGACTTTAGCTCAGGGCAAATGGGGAAACAAGCCAGCACAAAAGATGCACCCTCAGCGGCGCTGGGGCAGCCGGGTGCAGAGTGCTGTTTTGGCGTCGGGTGCCCCGTTTTCAATGGAGATTTTCGTTTTTGGTTTTTAGCTGCAGGCTCGGTCCAGGAAGACTTCCGGGAGGAACCAACAGCTGGGCAGGTAAGTTGGAGGGCTGGGGGACGTAGGTGCACCTCGGGTTCTTTTCTCCAGGGTGCAGGGCGGCTGGATGCAGGGGTGTCTTGAGGTCGGATTTCACCTTACCGGGCCACTCGCGGTTGGGGGGGGTCTCCGTGCAGAAGCTGCAGGCGACGTCGGGGAGTCCTGGAAGGGTCAACCCACGGTGGACTCGGACTCTGGAGCACTGGGGGACCTCACTGGAACCAGTGGGCCACTCTAACTCGGGCCGTAGGCGACGGGTGCAGTGGTGTTTCCAGGCATCGAGTTTCTTTGTCCTCAGCAGGCTCAGAGTCTTTTTTGGAGTTTCTTTTGAACAGAACTGCTGTTCACAGGAGATCTGGTCTTTGTTGAAGGCAGCCAGTCCTCCCAGGGGTTCTGGAGGTCGCTGACTGAGGGACAAGGCGACTTTTGGCGCAGGATCTCTGAAAACTGCAGACGGGCCGGTAGGGCTGGGGCCAAGTCAGTTGTTCTCTGCAGTCTTCTCTGCTGGGCGTCTTCTTTCGTCCTTCTTCGTAGGTTGCGGGAATCTGAGGAAGCAAGGTTCAGGGTGCCCCCTAAATACTAAATTTAGGGGCGTTACAGGTAGGTAAAGGGCAGGGACCAATGGGTCCCTTCCCTGGGGTGGGTACACCTCCTATTCCGCCACTCTCCAGTGAGGGGGGCAGGAGCCTGTCCCTGGTTGGCTGGATCCCCCCATCCTCAAGATGGCGGGGACTCAAGGTTGCGCTTCACCTCGCCTCCCCCACCTGAGGGGTGGAGTTGGCAGAGGTGGGCACACCTCCCTTCCTCACTTGTTTTTCCCGCCGGTTCTCCCGCCCAAAGTGGGGGGTAGAACCAGTGGGGACCAGTTGCTGAAAGCAGCAAATGGTCTGGAGAGGCTCACAAAGGCGGCATGCCTTTTTCTCCTTCGTGAACCATGCTGTGAGAAAGTGCCATCTTTCTTGCATGGTATGCCCCCCCACTTTTTGCTGAATTGCTGATGTACTTCGACTGAGTGTGCCCTGGGCTCCTGCCAATCAGGTGCCCAGGGCCTGTGTTCCTTCCCTAAAACTGCATTACAGCCTAAACCCAATTGGCACCTCTGGCCACATGTCAGCCCCTGGTAAATGGTACCCTAAGTACCCAAGGCATTGTGACCAGAGAAGGCCCCTAAGGGCTGCAGCACTTATTGTGCCACCCTTAGAGGCCCTGTACCCTGACACCCACACCCTGCCTTTGCAGGCTGAGTGTCTTGGTGCAGAACTAAACAGAGTCGACATGGCACACATCCCTGTGTGCCATGCCCACAAACACACTGCCCTGTCATACCTCAGTCACCCCTCTTGCTGGGTGCACTATGCCAGTGGTGTGGGTACAGGTGCATGAGCCCTGTGCCCCTACAGTACCCAGGGCCATTCCTGGGCACTAAGTGCAGTGATGCCATTAAGAGTATAAGTGCTGGGAGTTTGTCATTACGAACTCCACAGCACCATAATGGCTACACTGAAGACTGAGAAGTTTGGTATCAAACTTCTCAGCACATTAAACCCACACTGATGCCAGTGTGGGATTTAATGTCAAATGCACTACAGAGGGCAACTTAGAGTTGCCCCCTGAACCTAACCTACAATCCACGTCCTGCCTGAGGGGCTGCCTAGGCTGCCACCCAGCAGACATGTTGCTGGACCCCTGGGTAGAGAGCCATCCGCTCTCCCGGGCCTGCAACAATGCACGTCCTGGGCGAGGTGCTAGGCCTCCTCCCCCCAGGATGGGCAGGGGGAAGCTTCAAAGGCATTCTGCCTTTGTGAGCTTCCCCAAACCACTTGCTGTACTCAGCAACTGGTCCCCACTGGTTCTAGCCCCCACTCTGGCGGGAAGACTGGCGGGAAACACCAAGGGAGGAGAGGGGGTGTGCCAGCCTCTGCCAACCCCACCCCTCAGGTGGGGGAGGCGAGGTGAAGCACATCTCCGGGCTCTCGCCATCTTGAAGATGGGGAGCCCTGCCCAATCAAGACTAGGCTCCTGCCCCCCTCCCACTGGAGAGTGGCAGGATAGGGGGTGTACCCACCCCAGGGAAGGGACCCATTGGTCCCTGCCCTTTACCTACCTGCAACACCCCTAAATCTAGTATTTAGGGGCACCCTGAACCTTCCTTCCTTAGTTCCAGATTCCGAAACAAGAAAGAACAAGAAACAAGAAGACCTGCCGTGCAGCTGATCACAAGAGGAAGACACCAACTGATTTGGCCCCAGCCCTACCGGCCTGTCGACCCCCGAACCTGCTCCTGCTAAACCCCGGCGTCTCCAGTGGTCAGCAACCTCACAAACCCCGGAGGACCTGACTGCCTTGTGACTAACTACCTGGGACTCCCACGAGCAGTGGTACTGCTCAAAGCAAGCAACAACCCCTGGTGCCAACCAGGAACCGCGAATCCTGCACCCTCTGCACCCGCCGAGCCCGGCCTGTGCCTGAGTGGACAAATACCACGAGGACGTCCCCCCGGCGACTGTGACCCAGAATCCAGCACCCTCTGACGCTCCGGACGACGCCTGCAGCCTCAGAACCAGCGACCCCTCCAACCGCGACCAGCTGAGGGTAAGATTTCCGAAGTCTAAAGACACCCCTGCACCCGACGCCCCACGGCCTCCTGTGCCCAACTCCTGGGTGCCTACCCTTCCTACAGCTTCCCAACTTACCTCTCGAAGTGGTGGTCGCACCTGAAAAATCACCGTCCCCGAGCTTGCAGTCTTTGTTCGTCACGCAGCTTTCCCATTGAAAACGATTGGGCGCCCGACGGCCCAAAAGCCCACTGCAACTGGCCGCCACAGTGCCGCTGTGGGTGCACCCACTACCCTGTTCGACTTCCCCAATTGCCCTGAGTAAGTGACCAGGAGCTTTGCTCCCACAGCCGAGTGGTCTGCCTGCCAGCAGCCACCAACCAAGGCCCCCTGCCCGCCATAGGCTAACATTGGGCCTAACTCACTCTGCACCCGGCCGCCCCTGTGCCGCTGAGGGTGTAACAACTGTACTTACCTGACCCTGGGGGACCCCCCCCTTCCGAGTCTATGCCCAGAACCTTAACTCTGCCAGTCGAGTACTTACCCAAAAGCCGATAACTCACTTTTCTTCCATAGGGTAACATCGACTGGCTTCACTTGGAAATTCTTCTAAGTGTGGAGTTATGAAACTTTAAAATATTCATCTAAAATCAACCGAATTACGAAAACGAATTTACTCACCTGTTATCCGGAGAGATCCCAGTGCTGGATCTTGGTGCCCAGCACTGACCCTGAAAAGTAATAACGAATAGTTTACCTGTCGGTATAGTTTTGCAGCTTGAAGACTTTCTGGATTCACTATGCTGTGCATTATTCCGCGGTCTAGTGGTTGGGTCCGGAATCGTAGTCTTTTCTTTTTTTTTGTGTGTAGCCCAGGTGGGCGTCGACGCCCCACCATTTGGTGTCCTTCCGTGACGTCGGCGCGCTTCCTCCGGAAGCTCCCACCCTTGGGCGCCATCTTCGGATTCTTTTTTCTTGTCTTGTGCTTGTGTTGTTTATCCTTTTACCCTTTTAAAGGTGTTTTCCATTTGTTAGTCCCATCTTCCTCCTGTCTCATCTTTCTGGCGGAGGCGGGTGGGTTCGCTAGTGAATCCAGAAAGTCTTCAAGCTGCAAAACTATACCGACAGGTAAGAAACTATTCGTTTTGCAGCGTGAATCTTTCTGGATTCACTATGCTGTGCATAGATTTTGTAGCGGTTTGCTATATTTGTGGCGGCTGGGTGGAAGATGAGCGTTGGTTGTTGAATATATGTTGAAGCACTTTTTGACCTACTTGTGCTTCCTTGTTCATCTGTATATCCACGCAGTTTTGCTTAGTGAATGTGTGCACTGAAGCCCATGTTGCCGCCAGGCAAATGTCTTGGATAGGTGTGTTTGCTAGGAAGGCTATTGTTGCTCCCTTTTTCCTGGTTGAGTGAGCCTGAGCTGCTCCCTGTAGCTCTTGGCCTGCCTGTTTGTGGCAGTATTGAATTGTTTGTGCGATCTATCGTGCAATGGTATTTTTCGTCACAGGTCTGCCCAGGAAACTGGTTGCGAAGGACACAAAACTGCTTTGTTTTTCTACAATCCTTAGTCCTTTCGATGTAATGCATTACTGCTCTCCTGGCATCCAGAGTGTGCAGTGCCCTCTCAGCGCTGGTGGATGGTTTCTGGAAGAAACTGGGAATTTGTATAGTTTGGTTTATATGGAACCTGGACTCCACCTTTGGCATGAAGTGTGGGTCCGTCCTCATTACCACCCTGTCATTGTGAATCTGAATGTAGGGTTCTTGTAGTGTGAGTGCCTGCAACTCGCTCACCCTACGTAGCGAGGTAATCGCTACCAGAAAGGCCGTCTTTATTGTGAGCATATGTAGCGATGCCTTGTGGATGGGTTCGAACGGTGCTTTCATAAGCTGTGTTAGAACTACATTGAGGTTCCATGCAGGCGGTGGCATCCTCTTTGGCGGTGCTATTCTTTTGGCTCCTTCTAGGAATCTTTTTACTACTTGAGATGTAAAGAAGCTTTTCCCTGTTTCTCCTCTTGTATAGGCTACTATTGCTGCCAGGTGCACTCTTAGAGAAGTGCAGCTTAGGTTACTTTTTAGTAAGTGTGTTAAGTATTTTAGCACAGTTGATTCTTTAGTGATTCTCCTGTGGAGCTTTTTGTTGATGCACCATTCAGTGAATCTCTTCCACTTTGCTGCATAGCATTTCCGTGTGGTGGGTCTCCTCGCTTCTCGCAGCACCGCCAGCGTGCTTTGTGGAAGCTTGAGGTGAGCGAACTCTAAGTCCTCAGGAGCCACGCTGCTAGGCTGAGGCTCTCTGGTTCTGGATGGAGTACCCTTCCGTTTTGTAGCGAGAGCAGGTCTTTCCTTCTTGGGAACTTGTGTGGTGGTCCCTGTGCCATCTCCACGATCTGCGAGAACCAGGACTGCCTGGCCCACTGTGGTGCTACCAGAATTAGTGTCATGTTGCTTGTTCTGCATTTGCTGAGCACTTTGTGCATCAGCGGTATCGGTGGAAAAGCGTAGGCAAATGTCTTTGACCAGCTCATCCATAGGGCATTTCCTTGGGATTGATGACCTGGCTGCCTGGATGCGAAGTATTGGCATTTTGCATTCTGGTGTGTTGCAAACAGGTCTAGTTGTGGGGTCCCCCACTTTTTGAATAGTTTTTGCGTCTCCTGCGCGTTGAGCTCCCACTCGTGTGAGATTGACGTCTGTCTGCTTCCACACTGTCCTTCCCTGGCAGATGTATTGCCAGGAGGTCTATTTGTAATGGAATTGCCCATTTCCATATCTGTTGCGCTAGATCTGAGAGCGCCACTGAGTGTGTTCCTCCCTGCTTGTTGATGTAGAACATCGTTGTGGTGTTGTCATTTTGTACTAACACCCTTTGGCCGTACAGCTGTTTCTGGAACGCTTTTAGGGCAAGGAACACGGTCTTGAGTTCTAGGTAGTTGATGTGTTTGACGGCATCTGTTTGTGTCCATAACCCCCTTACCTTGAGCAGTTTCATGTGCGCTCCCCAACCCATCTGGGATGCGTCTGTTGTGATGGTCACTGTTGGAGTTGGTGGTGTGAATGGGTTTCCCCTTGTTATGTTGCCCCTGTTCCACCATGCTATCTCTCCCTGCACTGCGTGCGTTACAACCACTAGATCTTCCCAACTCCCTGTTGACTGTGACCATTGCTGTTGCAGCCATTCCTGGAATGGTCTCATGTGTAGCCGAATATTGGGGACTAAATGTATGCAGGATGCCATCATGCCCATGAGCTTGCTCACTGTCCTCACTGTCAGACGTTGCCCCTTGAGGTAGCGGCGAGTCTCCTTCAGTAGTGCGAGGATCCATTTCTCGCTGGGGAACACTCTTCCCTGAATGGTGTCGATCTTCGCACCCAGGAAGATCTTCACTTGTTCTGGTTCCAGTGATGACTTCTCCTTGTGTATGGAGAAGCCTAGTTGTGTCAGCGTTTGTGTGACTTGCTGAGTATGTAGTTTGCATTGGTTGTAGGAGTTCGCTTTTACCAACCAGTCGTCTAGGTAGGGGTATACGTGTATCCCCTGTCTTCGCAGATGTGCTGCTACGGCAGCTAGGCATTTGGTGAATACTCTTGGCGCTGATTTGAGGCCGAAGGCTAGGGCCGTGAACTGGTAGTGCGTCATGCTGATGGTGAATCTGAGCAGACGCTTGTGTCCTTGGTTTATGGGGATGTGTAGGTAGGCATCCTTGAGGTCTATTGTGGACATAAAATCCCCGTGCCTTATTTGAGGTATGACCTCTTGTAAGGACGTCATCTTGAACTTTTGAGTTTTGATGTATTTGTTTAGGAACCGTAGGTCCAGTATGGGCCTTAACGTTTAGTCTACTTTTGGTACGAGGAAGTAGTTGGAGTACACTCCTGTGCCCTTTTCTCTGTACGGCACCTTTTCTATAGCCTGTTTGTGGAGGAGTTCTTGTGCTTCCTGCCACAATAGTGACAGCTCTTTTGTTGAATGTTTTTTGTTTGTTGGCCTCTTGTTTGGTGGCCTCTTTACGAGTTCTATGCAGTAGCCGAACTGTATGATGTTGAGTATCCACTTGTCGGTTATCTTCTCCCACTCCTGGGAGAAGTGTTTTAGTCTTCCTCCTACGGGCGTTGTGTGATGGTAAATTTGTAATTTTTGTCTGTGTCTTTTGTTGTGCCGCGGCACTTGCGATGTTGGGGGTGCGGGCACGTGTTGTAGTGTGGAGTCACTTGGGGCGGGCTGCTGGCCGCCTCTTCTTGTATTGCCTCGTCCGTTTGGTCGGCTACGAAAGGACTGGCCCCTCTGTTGGTTCTGCCAGCCTTGTTGCTGCTGACCCTGTTGTGCCTGGCTGCTTCCCTGAAATGTTTGCTGGAAGGCCTGGTGCGATGTTCCCGGCTGGTTTCCACCTCTGCCGTTTGGTCTTCGTGAGGGGTGCCCCTTCTCATACCCCTGAACTGTAGTGCTCCCATGGACCTTGCCGTTTCGTTGTCTTTTTGAGCTGCGTCAGCATCTCGTCCACGGGCGTGCCGAACAGCTTTTCCCCGTTGAAGGGCAACTTCAGGATGTTGTTTTGTACCTCCGGCTTGAACCCGGAGATCCTGAGCCAGGCATGTCTCTCCTCTGTCACCCCGATCATCATCAGCCTGCTTGATGCATCAGCTGCGTCTAGGGCCGACTTTAGGCAGGTGTTGGCCATGTTCTTCCCCTCCTCCACCAGGTGTGCTGCTCTCTGCTGGTTTTCTGTGGGGAGCAGTTTGAGCAACTGCCCAACTTCTTCCCAGTGCTGGTAGGCGTGCCTATTTATAAGGGCGTTGGAGTTGGCAATGCGCCAATGTATTGCCGCATTCCTTTCAATTTTCCTCCCTGTGAGGTCTATCCTCTTGCTCTCCTTGTCTGGGGGCGGACCAGAGTTTGTGGGAACGTTGGCCCTCTTCCTGGCTGTTGCTGTTATTATTGAATCAGCTGGCACAGATCCCTGGATATATGGTGGGTCCTTTGAAGAGTGTTTATATTTTTTCTCAGTTCTGGGTGTGACCGATCTGCAGGTAGATGGCTCCTTGAAAGCTTCCCTGCCTTGGTCTAGCACACTAGGGAGCATAGGAAGGAATTGGCTCCTAGTTTGTGTTGGTAGCAGTGTTTCCAGGAGAAAACAGGCTTTAGGCTTTTCCTCCTCCATTTCCACTCTATAGGTGGCTGCCGTGTTCCTGACGACCATGTTGTACACTCCTATGTCGTCCGGCGGCGAAGGCCTCGACGGATATGTCTCCACGGCCTCCTCCGGGTCTTCGGCGTAGAGATCCTGCCATTCCAGGTCTTGAGCCTCCGAGGGTGTCGAGCCGTAGTGCGTCTGCTGGTCGTTATCACCCTCCGTATAATCGTACAGGACCTCTTCGTCCTGTTCCGACGGTTCGGGAGTTTGGCGGCTCGGTGCTGTCGAACTCCTCTTGCGTTTCTGCTTCGACGACCTTCGAGGGCTTCGAAGGGATGGTGTATCTACTCATCCGGTCGAAGTCCTTCTTTTGGATGATACTGGCCATTTCGGCCTCGAGCCTTTTCTTCTTCCTCTCCATCTCCGCCGCTTGATCGGCGTCGAGAGTTTCGGCAGTTCTCTTCGAGGTCGTAGTTGACGTCGGAGGTGCCTTCTGCTCTTTCCCCTTCGGCGTCGAGTGCGGTTTCTCGGAACCGTGCTTCGACGACCTGGGTGTGTCAAGAGCTTTCGCCGACCGGGAGTCCTTTTCGAAGGATCCGCTGGGCAGTTTGTCCCTGGATGCAGCTTCGGTCGTCGAGTGCTTCGACGCCGGTGCTCCTTTCGAGGACTTTGGCTCGGATTTTCGAGAGTCTGTCGGGGTTCTTTGGGTCGATGTGTCTCTTACCTCCTTCCTGGAAGTGTTATCTGTCTCTACGACCGTGCAGTCCTCTGGTCCCTCGGCGATGTTGTCCTCTTCCCCACTGGAGAGGCCCAGGTCCCGCAGCGACGGAGGTGGCCCTTGGCCCTGCATGCTGTCCTCCGTCTGTCCCTCACCCAGAGGGTCTTGGCGGCGAATGCTGCGCAGGCGTTGCAGTCATCGCTTCGATGGTCGATCGGTAGGCAGAGGTTGCAGACTGGATGTTGGTCTTTCTGTGCGAACTTGTGGTGGCAGTTACGACAGAACTTGAATGGTGTCTTGTCCATTCCCGCGCTCAGGGAGCCCCCTGTGTGCGCATTCTCCGTTGGACGTCGAAGTTTCTTCTACCTCTCACCAGCTTCGTCGTCCCGGTAGTATGTTCTTTGTCTTTTGATGAAGATCTCCAATTTTTCTCGGTTCTTTCTGCTTTTCTCTTACTTCTTCTCTCCTCTTCCAACTCTGGAGCTCTTCACGACGATCCAGACCCAACGGCGGAAAAAAGAATCTGAAGATGGCGCCCAAGGGTGGGAGCTTCCGGAGGAAGCGCGCCGACGTCACAGAAGGACACCAAATGGTGGGGCGTCGGCGCCCACCTGGGCTACACAAAAAAAAAAACAGAAAAAAAGTCTACGATTCCGGACCCAACCACTAGACCGCGGAATAATGCACAGCATAGTGAATCCAGAAAGATTCACGCTGCAAAACTGTACTTACCGGTAACTTCCATAGGATAACATTGCCTGGTTTTTGCTGAAAAAGTTTCTAAGTGTCGATTTTGCAAACTTACAAATATTCGTTAAACATCGCCTGTGTGACAAACGCATTCTTTCAATTGTTTACAGGAGATGCACCAGTGCTGGATCCAGGATCCAACACCGAGTAAGAAAAAGTAACGATAACACTACTTACCTGCTACGTGAATTTCCTCCCATAGGATTACATTGGTGATTCCATGTGAAAAAGCTTCTAAGTGCCAACTTTTAAAATACAATAATATTCCTTAAAAATCACAACTGTAACCAAAACGTTTTTACTCAACTGTTTACAGATGTCCCAGGACTGAATCTAGGTTCTAGTCCTGTGGTAAGAAAAGTAATCCAAAAGTAATCTATTGCATTTAATTAGAAATTCCCATTGAGCTCAATGTTAAATTGTGTTTGAAATTGTGTTGCCTATTGCAACAACTGTAACCATTGCATTCAAAAGTTTATTGCTTATTGAAAGTATTTATCTAAAGCATCTCATCCTGAGAAAGTATATTTTGATACCTTTTGTTGGTTCTAAAATAAAACAAGCATATATTTTTATATACAAACCATTGGCCTAGAGTTCAGTTCTTGAGTGTGAGAGACCATTTGCTGACTGAGTGTGTACAACAAATGCTTTACACTGTCCTCTGATACCGCCTTACTGCTCGACCAAGCTACCACTTTAGAGAGTAAGGTTATATCTAACTTTAGCCTCTGCCAAATCTCTGGGGACTGTGGACTCTGTGCACACTGAACCTTACTTTGGTTCAGTATATACAGAGCCACTTTCTTACACCTGCCCATCCTGTGGGAGGAGGCTTGGCACCTCGTCCCAGGATGTGCATTGTTTCAGGCCCCAGAGAGCAGCAGGCTCTCGACCCAGGGGTCCAGAAACATGTCTGGTGGTGGCAGCTGAAGCAGCCACTCAGCCTGGACACTAGAGGTGGGTTAGGTTTCAGGGGGCATCTCTAAGATGCCCTCTGTGTGCATTTTTCATTAAATCCCACACTGGCATCAGTGTGGGTTTAATGTGCTGAGAAGTTCGATACCAAACTTCCCAGTTTTTAGTGCAGCCATTATGGTGCTGTGGCGTTCGTAATGACAAACTCCCAGCACCATATACTCTTAATGGCAGCACTGCACTTACAATGTCTAAGAATGGACTTAGACACTGTAGGGGTACAGGGCTCATGCACCTGTACCCTCACCACTGGTATAGTGCACCCAGCTAGAGGGGTGACTGACCTATGCCAGGGCAGTGGGTTGTAGGCATGGCACAGAGGTGTGTGCCATGTCGACTCTTCACTTTGTTCTGCACCAAAACACGCAGCCTGCAAAGGCAGTGTGTGTGTGTAAAGGTACAGGGCCTCTAAGGGTGGCACAATAAGTGCTGCAGCCCTTAGAGGTCTTCCCTGGTCACAGTGCCCTGGCTACCTGTGGTACCATTTACCAGGGGCTGACCTGGGGCCAGAGATGCCAATTGGGTACAGTTTTGGGGAAAGAACACAGGCCCTGGGAACCTGATTGGCAGGGACCCAGGGCACATCAAGTCAAAGTGCATCAGTGGTCTGGCAAAAAGTGGGGGGGTTACTGCGACAGAAACCCACTTCCTTACACTTAACGACTAGATGACCACAGCAAATGGTGCCAGGAGGGCTGAACACTGTAGGGACACCACACTGCTTTGTAAAACGATTTACAAGCGAGCACGGAGACTAAGCTGTCAGACATGGCACTGCCAGCCCATCTAGGGCACAGCTCCCATACCCTACTGCTATAAAGGGAAGGATCGTGGTGAGGGGCAGAAAGGGTTGCATACATATAAGCTTCAATAATTTCAGCCAGTCCTGGCAAAAGAGATACTGGTTTATAGGTAGGGGAAAAAAATATCAGCATTAGCTTTTTTTTTTAAAAAAATTTTTAAACAAAGGAAGAACCAGGGTCTTGTTTGGAGGTCTGTACTAGTGTGTACACTCCACTAGTAGACCGCGAGGAAGCATCTTTGAGAACTGCAACGTTGACCCTACCAGTGGTGGGCTGGCAGAAATACTTTTGTTAGAACTGGGCACAGTTTACTGCCCATCCTGGGTCTGTGCCATTGGAACCGGGCTGTAGATGTGCATTTGAACTCCAAACCCATAAGTTTCATATGCCTTCATGCTGTGACTGGCACCTAACATTCCTTTATAGGCTGGAATTACCCTATCACACCCCATCATCTTATTTGGATACGCTTCATTCCAAGAATTTCATTCTCAACCTTTGCTAGTATCTGGGCCAGATCCTGCAGCCAGGGACTTCTGAAGGGTGAGCAAGAGTTTAGATTATAATAATCTGGCATTGGGGTATAGACTACCTGCAGCCCTCACAGGAGCAGGATCTGCTGCAGAGGGTGCATGGGGACAGCTGCTATGACCAAAAAGGCAGACAGTATTTTACTCTTGATGAGGGTTGTCTGAGGCTGGTTTGTATTACTCAATCGTCAGGGACACTGCTTCAACACCGACCAGGCCCTTGAAATTCTGTGGCATCAGCTGCCCTTTGTATTACGGCACCGCATGCCATGATGCCATTGAGATGTGAGAATGTAACGTATAGTTTACCTGTCGGTGTAGTTTTGCAGCTTGAAGACTTTCTGGATTCACTATGCTGTGCATTATTCCGCCATCTTGTGGTTGGGTTCGGAATTGTAGTCTTTTTTTCTCTCTTTTTTTCGTGGCCCAGTTGGGCGGCGACGTCTTACCATTTGGTGTCCTTCGTGACGTTGACGCGCTTCCTGCGTAAGCTCCCACCTTTGGTCGCCATCTTCGGATTCTTTTTTTCTCCTTTCTTGTTTTTGTTGTCCGCTTGTTTTGATCCCTTTAGCTATGTATGCAATTTTAGCCTCCTTTGTCCTTATGCCTCATCTTTCTGGCGGAGGAGGGTGGGATCGCTAGTGAATCCAGAAAGTCTTCAAGCTGCAAAACTACACCGACAGCTAAGAAACTATACGTTTTGCAGCGTGAATCTTTCTGGATTCACTATGCTGTGCATAGACTTAGTAGCGGTTTTTCCCTTATTGCGGTGGCTGGGTGGAAGATGAGCATTGGTTACTGAAAATATGTTGTAAGACCTTTTGTCCTACTTGCGCTTCTTTGTTCATTTGAATATCCACACAGTAGTGCTTAGTGAACGTGTGCACTGAAGACCATGTTGCAGCTTGGCAAATGTCTTGGATAGGTGTGTTCGCTAGAAACGCAATTGTTGCTCCCTTCTTCCTTGTTGATTGAGCTTGAGCTGCTCCTTGTAATTGTTGTCCTGCCTGTTTGTGGCAGAGTTGAATTGTCTGCGCGATCCATCGTGCAATGATATTCTTGGTGACTGGTCGTGCCAGAAAACTGCTGGCAAAGGAGACAAAGAACTGCTTTGTTTTCCTGCACTCCTTTGTCCTTTCCATATAGTGCATTACCGCCCTTCTGGCGTCTAGTGTGTGCAGCGCCCTTTCGGTTTGTGTGGAAGGGTTTTGGAAAAAACTTGGTATTTGGATTGTTTGGTTAATGTGGAACCAAGACACCACCTTTGGCATGAAGTGTGGGTCCGCCCTCATTACAATCCTGTCCTTGTGTATTTGCAGGTACGGCTCTTGGAGTGTCAGTGCTTGCAACTCACTTACTCTTCGTAGTGACGTGATAGCCACTAAGAAGGTCGTCTTTAGCGTGAGCATGTGCAGTGTAGTTTTGTGAATAGATTCAAATGGCACCTTCATCAACTGAGTGAGCACTACGGTGAGGTTCCATGCTGGCGCTGGCATCCTCTTTGGGGGTGCGAATCTTTTCGCCCCTTCCAGAAATCTCTTCACAACTTGGGAGGTGAAGAAACTTCTCCCTGTCTCTCCTCTTGTGTAGGCCACTACCGCAGCCAAGTGCACCCTCAGGGATGTGTAGCTTAATCCGCTTTGTAGTAGGTGCGTTAAGTATTTTAGTACCGTTGATTCCCTTGTGATCTTTTGTTGTAGATTCTCCTTGATGCAACATTCGGAGAACCTCTTCCACTTTGCTACGTAGCACTTCCTTGTGGAAGGTCTCCTTGCCTCCCTGAGTACTGCCATGGTACTTGGTGGTAATTTGAGGTGTGCAAATTCTAAGTCTTCAGGAGCCATGCTGCTAGGCTGAGGCTCTCCGGTTCTGGGTGTAGCACCTTTCCGTTCTGCATTGCTAACAGGTTTTTTCTTCTTGGGAACCGGTGTGCTGGTTCTTGTGCCATTTCTACTATCTGAGAACCAGGACTGCCTGGCCCACTGGGGTGCCATCAGTATTAGCGTCATGTTGCTGATTCTGCATTTGCTGAGTAGCCTGTGTATCAATGGTATCGGGGGAAAAGCGTATGCAAATGTCTGACCAATCTATCCATAGCGCATTCCCTTGCGACCAATGGTCTGGTTGTCTGGATGCGTAGTGTTGGCATTTTGGTGTGTTGCAAATAGGTCTATTTGCGGTGTACCCCATTTCTGGAATAGCTTCTCTGTTTCCTGTTGATTGAGCTCCCACTCGTGGGATGCTGACGCCTGCCTGCTGAGTCGGTCTGCTTCCACATTGTCCTTCCCCGGGAGATGCATTGCCAGTAGGTCTATTTCTAGCGGGATGGCCCATTTCCATATCTCCTGTGCTAGCCCTGATAGTGCCACTGATTGTGTTCCTCCTTGTTTGTTGATGTAGCACATGGTGGTTGTGTTGTCTGTTTGGATCAACACCCTGTTTCCGTACAGCTGTTTCTGAAAGGCTTTTAAGGCTAGGAACACAGTTTTCAGCTCCCGGTAGTTGATGTGTTTGACCGCATCTTGCTGCGACCATAGACCCCTCACCCGGAGCTTGTTCATGTGTGCGCCCCACCCCAGTTGGGAGGCGTCTGTTGTGATGGTCACTGTTGGAGTTGGTTGTGTGAATGGCTTCCCCTGTGATATGTTTTCCTTGTTCCACCATGCCACTTCCTGATGCACTGCGTGTGTGACAACCACAAGATCTTCCCAACTCCCTGTTGCCCGTGACCATTGCTGCTGAATCCATTCCTGGAATGGTCTCATGTGTAGCCTGATGTTTGGGACTAGGTGGATGCATGACGCCATCATTCCCATTAGCTTGCTCACCGTCCTCACTGTCAGAACTTGCCCCTTGCGGTAAGGACGTGTTTCCTTTTGTATTGCCAATGTTCTCCTCCTGCTGGGGAACACTTTGGCCTGTATGGTGTTGATCTCGGCCCCCAAGAATATCTTGATCTGCTCTGGGTTGGTTGACGATTTCTCCCAATGAATTGAGAAACCCAGATGACCTAGTGTTTGCACGACCTGCTGGATGTGTTCTTTGCATTTGTTGTAAGAGCTTGCCTTTACGAGCCAGTCGTCGAGGTAGGGATATACGTGTATTCCTTGCCTTCGTAGGTGCGCTGCTACTGCTGCTAGGCACTTTGTAAACACCCTTGGTGCGGATTTGAGTCCGAATGCTAGTACTGTGAGCTGGTAGTGAGTCTGGTTGATTACAAACCGTAGTAGCTGTTTGTGCCTGTGGTTGATGGGGATGTGTAAGTGCGCGTCCTTCAGATCTATTGTTGCCATGTAATCCCCTTCTTCTATTTGTGGTATTACCTCCTGTAGGGAAGTCATCTTGAATCTTTGAGTTCTTATGAATTTGTCTAAGAATCTCAGATCTAGGATAGGTCGTAGTGTTTCGTCCACCTTTGGTACGAGGAAGTAGGTTGAGTAAACCCCTTTGTTCCTTTGGTTGTGCAGTACTGGCTCTATTGCGTTTTTGCTGAGCAGTTCCTTGGCCTCCAGCTGCGAGAGTTCTTTTGCTGAGTGGGTCCTGTTTCTTGGTCTTCTTGTTGGGGGTTGTCTTTCCAGTTCTATGCAATATCCGTATTGTATGATGTTTAGTATCCACTTGTCTGTAGTGACCTTCCTCCACTGCTTGAGGAAGTTCTTTATCCTGCCTCCTACCGGTGTTGTGTGTTCTAGGGACTGTTTCCGGTGGATCGTTAGGTTTTTGTTCCTCTGTTTGTTGTTGCTAGGGTGGTTGTGGGCTTGATGGTGAAGTCACTTGGAGGTGGGCTGTTGGCCTCGTCCGTTCCCGCGCCCTCGAAAGGACTGGCCCCGGGGCTAATACTGCCAGTTTTGCTGCTGCTGTCCCTTCTGGCCTTGGTTGTTCCTTTGGTAGCCTTGCTGGAACGTTTGGTGCGATGTGGCAGGCACGTTGCCTCCTCTACCGCCTGGCCTTCTGGTGGGTGCCCCTCTTCTCATCCCTCTGAAGTGCAGTGCTCCCATGGACCTTGCTGTCTCGTTGTCCTTTTTGAGCTGCGTCAGCTTTTCATCAACTGGCGTGCCAAACAGTTGTTCGCCGCTGAAGGGCGTATTCAGGATGTTACTCTGCACCTCTGGCTTGAATCCTGAAATTCTGAGCCATGCGTGTCTCCTCTCGGTCACTCCTATCATTAGTCTGCTGGATGTTTCAGCAGCATCCAAGGCGGACTTCAAGCATGTGTTTGCCATGCTTTTACCTTCTTCCACCAGGTGAGCTGCCCTTTGTTGGTACTCATCTGGTAGATGCTTGAGGGGTTGCCCCACTTCGTCCCAGTGATGGTATGCGTGCCTGTTGATCAGGGCGTTTGAGTTTGCGATACGCCACTCTATTGCCGCATTTCTCTCCATCTTTCTCCCTGTCAGATCCATCCTATTACTCTCCTTGTCTTAAGGTGGTCCGGTATTAGTGGGCACATTGGCCCTTTTCCTGGCCGTTGCCGTAATTATGGAGTCAGATGGCACTGATCCTTGTATGTATGCAGGGTCTTGTGAAGAGTGTTTGTACTTTTTCTCTGTTCTTGGAGTGACAGCCCTGCATACTGCTGGTTCCCTGAAGGCATCTCTCCCTTGGTCCAGCACACCAGGGAGCATGGGAAGGAATAGGCTCCTGGTTTGTTGAGGCAGTTGAGTTTCCAGGAGGAAACATGCCTTGGGCTTCTCTTCTTCTATTTCCACTCCATAGGTTTGTGCCGCCTTCAGGACTACTGTGTTGTAGACCCCGATGTCGTCTGGCGGCGAGGGCCTCGAAGGGTAAGTGTCTACCCCTTCTTCCGGCGATTCTGCGTCGAGGTCTTGCCATTCCAGGTCTTGTGCCTACGAGGACGTCGAGTCCCGGTAGGATTGCAGGTCTTCGTCGCCTTCTCCCTCGAAGTAATAGTCTTCGTCCCCCTGTTCCTCGACCGGTTCGGGCGTTTGGCGGTTCGGCGTCTTCGTAGTCTATTTCGACTTCGAGCGCGGGTCTCGACGGGATGGAGTATTCACTCATTTTGCCGTCTAAATCCTTCTTCCGCTGTAGGATGCTCGCCATTTCGGCCTCAAGCCTCCTCTTTTTCCTCTCCATCTCTTGTGCCTGTTCGGCGTCAAGGGCTGGAGCGGGTCTCTTCGGGGCCGTCGACGTGGACGATTGCCCCTCCCTTCTCGGCGCCAAGGTGTGCTTTTCGGGGGCAACCTTCGACACCTTTGGTTTTTCGAGGGATTTTTCCGATTGGAAGTCCTTTTCGAAGGATCCGCTCGGCTGACTGTCCTTGGTCGCTGTTGCCTTCGACGAATGTTTCGGCGGCAATGCTCCCTTCGAGGACCTAGCTTCACTTCTCAGAGTGTCGCTCGGGGCTTTGGCTTCACCCTTTCGAGTGTCGCTCGAGTGTTTAGGGGTCGACGACTCTTACCTCCTTCGACGTTTTCTTTTGGACCTCGACGACTGTGCAGTCCTTCGGCGATGTTGTCCTCCTCTCCACGAGAGGCCCAGGTCTCGGAGCGATGGGGGTGGTCCCTGCCCTTGCATGTTGTGGTTCGCCCTTCTCTGCCTCTCCCTCACCTTGAGGGTCTTGGGTGTAAACGCCGAACACGCGTTGTAGTCCTCGCTGCTGTGGTCGAGCGACAAGCAGAGGTTGCAGACTGGATGCTGGTCCTTCTGGGCGTACTTGTGGTGGCAGTTGGTGCAAAACTTGAATGGTGTCTTGTCCATACCCGCGCTCAGGGAGCCCCCTGCGAGCGCATTCTCCGTAGGACGTCGAGATCTCGGTCGTAAACCTTCTCCCTCGTC
Source organism: Calotriton arnoldi (assembly GCA_963921515.1). Taxonomy (NCBI): domain Eukaryota; kingdom Metazoa; phylum Chordata; class Amphibia; order Caudata; family Salamandridae; genus Calotriton; species Calotriton arnoldi. Next base: position 36,328 of record CAWUFW010021951.1, read on the forward strand.
ATCCAGGCTACTTGACCCGTAGCCCAGTGTACCTCAAACTGATTTTCGTCGGTTTTCTTCTATTTGCCTTGATTCCTCTTCCAAACTTCTGGAACTCTTCGGCGACGATCCAGACCCAACGGCGGAAAAAAGAATCTGAAGATGGCGACCACAGGTGGGAGCTTCCGCAGGAAGCGCGTCGACGTCACGAACACCAAATGGTGGGACGTCGCCGCCCACCTGGGCCACGAAAAGAGACTACAATTCCGGACCCAACCACAAGATGGCGGAATAATGCACAGCATAGTGAATCCAGAAAGATTCACGCTGCAAAACTGGATAAAGCTCTAGATTGTTCTCCTGTGGGTCTACATGGCAATCCTTCCATGGGTCATCTATATCCAGGTAGTGGAGGACCAAAGTAAGGGTCCTGTGGGTCATTTTTGCGGTCATGATCTGAATCTGATATATAGAAAAGCACAACCATGAGGAGATGGTGGTCTTAGTGGTGAATGGGCGGTGGTGGAAGAAGCTGTAGTTCAGGACTAGTAGCTTGGTCTATCTCCTTCTTGGGTATTGGATAATTCCCTACCTCCTCTGATACTCCCTCTTCAAGGTGAGCTTCCTTTAATTTCAGGGGGCCAGCAGCAGCTTTTGTGGCTCATCAGGAAGCAGTGGGTGAGCAAACTTTTTCCCTGACGAGGGGTGAATGTACATCTTGTACTGCCTAACAAAGCACCCTGTAGAGCTCAATGACCGGGCAAGAGATTACCATGATCGGTGTCCAGACTTTTTTCAGTGCTGGTTTTGAAATCTGCTTTGGTGTAAATTCCGGCTCTATGGCAGCTGGTCTGGCCCTTGGGGTCAAGTCCATGTCGACTGGTGGCCAAGTTAGTTGCCGTTGGCTCAAGGCTGTTACGAAGTCAAATGAAACTCTTAGTGCTGCGGCACTCCAAGTCAGAGGCCGGACCAGAAGATCGGTGCCTCTTGTGGGAAGTCTTTGGGTTTGATCCTCAGGTGAGGGTCGAGGAATGGTGGCTTTGGTGAAGCCTTTGTCCTGGGTCCTTGACTGCCTGTGTGGTAACGCTTCCTTGTCATCTGAGCCCTCGGATGAAAGGATCTTGGGCCTTTGTTACTTTGTGGCTGGTGGAATACTGGAAGGGCCCTCAATTTCGTAATAGTGTCATGGAAGCCAGTCGGCATATCAGTAGGATCACAACACTAACTGGTAGTGTGCCCAGCAAAGTTATCTTCCGTTCTGGATGGGCTTCTTGTTTCAGAACACCTGGCACGCTGAGCAGTTAGATTCATCGTGGGGTGGAAGGAAGCAAAGGTTGCAGATCTAATGTTCAGCTGACCACAGGAATTTGAGGTCACACTTAGGACGAAGCTGGAAAAGCGTATTCTATATGAACCTCCATTAAGTCTTTCTAATATGACCCAATTACACGTTGGAAAGAAAAAAAAAACACTCTGGTATGGCTGTGCTTTAAAATGGCGACACCTTGATTAGCCTTCCAAAAACGGATTTTGATATTCGACAACTGCAACCAAAAAGAACAAAGAAACTGCAGAGGTCATAACATTGAGATTAGAAAAACGTGCAAATGCCTACACGCAATCTACAGTTTAAAAGGGTAACTGTTTGTTATGGGATACTTGCGCACTGAAACATATTAAGAGAGCAAAGTCACTCCAAGTAAAATTTTGTATAAAGAATGGTTTAAGTATATTTTTTTTACAAAAACTGCTAAATTACAATTGGATTTAAAAAAAGAAAGCACTGCCTTGTGCATGGAGGCTATTGTTATATAAATGAACGTTACAAATAATGGTTCGTTTTGGGATTTAGAAATTTGGTCAAAGATTCTAGTGTGCAAAAATATCCATGATAACTGTTATCCATGCTAGAAAAGCAGTTTGCTTGGAATCTTAGATCTCAATCATGGGTACCTCCAAGAAGTGAGCACGTTGTTAGAAATCAAAACTGGGGTCGACTGGCGTAAATTAGCATCACTGGAGAGCTACTGCTGTGGGGAAAATGTTTGCCAGAAAAATCCATTGGGGCGACTGGAGGATATTTATGAGATAAGGAATCTGGAGGTGTAAGTATCCACCAGAAATTGGCTCCAACTTCTCCCCTGTACAGACAACCACATAACAGCAAATGGGCAGGCTTTTTTCTGGTGAACACAAGAACTCCCTGAACAATTGGGATGTAGCCCACAGACCAACAAGTTACCTTTGGTAACGCCATATCTGGTAGAGACTATCTAGCTGCAGATTCTTTACCTTAGAATTATCCCCAGGCATCAGACTGGATCCGGCAATTTTTCAGCAGCAGTACCCCTGTGCGCTGCTAGGTGGTATAGTTCAGCTCCACGTGGCATCGCTGGCATCTGAAAGGACGTCCGTGGTGGCTACATAGGCACCACTCAAGGCCTTCTGCCAGTTACTTTTCACGACTTTCCACGCCAGAAGCGCCGAGCCACGAAGTACACTGAACAGTGGTGTGGAAAACTAGGGCCCTGAAAGATGAAAGCCCTGTCCCTAGAAATCCAGTTGCAGAGAGGGGAGGACGGGTGGGTCGGTAAGGAATCTGCAGCTAAACAGTCTCTCCCAGATAAGGCGTTACCGAAGGCAAGTAACTTGTTTATCTGATGAGACTTCGCTGCAGATTCCTCACCTTAGAATAGATACCCAAGCAATACCTTCCCGGAGGTGGGTCTATGGGCCAAATTCACACTAGCATGTCCTGCAGAAGAGGACAGGCAAAATGCGGTCCGGATTGTCCAGGCAGTAGTGTTAGGTAAACATGTGCAACGAAGACCACGTTGCCGCCTGGAAGATGTTCAGGACTTCAACTCCACATGCTAACAGTGGTGACAGCATTAACTCTGGAGTAATGAGCACGTAAACCCTCAGTGGGCTGCTTTTTAGCCAATGCATTGAAGATCTTTATGCAGAGCACGATTCTTCGGAAGATGGTCCGCTTCTGCACGGCCCGTCCTTTCTTCACTCCGACATACCCCACGGGAGTTGGTCATCTACCTGGAATGCTTTCGTGCAGTCAAGGTAGAACGATGATGCTCTTTTTGGGTCCAGGCGGTGAAGTTGCTCCCCTTCCTTGGAGGGATGAGGCGGAGCGTAATAAGTAGGCAGTGATGGTTTGGCCTACGTGAAGTGACCACTTTCAGAAGAAAGGAAGCAGTTGTACGAAGCACCAGTTTGTCTGGGTAGATGTTCAGGTAAGGAGGCTTGGATCTCACTGACCCTCTGGGCAGATGTTATCGCTACGAGAAAGGCCATCCTAATGGTGAGGACCCTCAGTGGATAACTGCAGAGGCTCAATGGAGCGCACATAAGAAAAGTGAGGATGTGTTTGAGGTCCCACTGGGGCATAACAAAAGGAGTGGGAGGAAACGTATGTCGCAAACCTTTCAAAAACCTATGTACAATATGGGATTGCAAAAGGGAAGGTTGGTCAGGCAACAGACAAAAAGCAGAGATAGCAGAAAGGTATCCCTTCACAGTGTCCATAGCAGAGCCCTGCTGGGCAAGGAAAAAACTAGCAGGGGAACCCGAGAAAAGGGATCACAATGTGTCTTTATGTACACCATGCCACAAATTTTGCCCAACAGCTAATTTAAACAATCTTGGCAGAGGGGCGCCTGGCTGCCAAGATAATGCTACAGACTTCGGGCGGAAGGTCGAAAGCTGGCAACTGTCACTGCTCAATCTCCACACAAGAACGCATAGCATGGACAGGTTCGGGTGGAGAACTCTCCCTGCTGCTGCGACATAAGATCGTCCTGAAAGGGCAGCCTGATCGGAAGACAGATGGCCATGCTCAAAAGCTCGGGACCCCAGACTGTTCCCAATCCCACACCTCAAGAATGACTTGGGCCCGGTTGCTCCTGATTCTCTTTAGAACTCTGGCCTGGAGTGGTATGGGTGGAAAGGCCTACAGGAGACCTGAGCTCCACTCTAGATGAAATGAATCGCTGAGAGAGAGCCCCCTTGGAAACTCCAGCACGTAGTACTACTGATATTGCGCATTTTTGTCGGTGACTAACAGTTCTAACCAAGGCTCACCCCACTGCTAAAAAAAGACCTTGCACCACCTCCAAATGGAGAAGCCATTCGAAGTCTGCTAGGCATCTTCAGCCGAGTTAGTCCGCTCCAGAGTTCAGAGAACCCGCCAGATGTTAAACCACCAGGGTTATGCCCTGCTGTTCCAGCCATGTACACACAGGGCCTCTTGACCAAGGGTCCACGACCTCACCCTCTTTGCTGCAGTACCACATAGCTGTGGCGTTGTCTGTGAACACTTACACTAGCCTTCCCTGAATGGAAGATAGAAAGGCTTTGGGGTGCGGTAGGGAAGGTGCCAGGATTTACATGGGACATTGAGGCTTGGACCACCAAGCTCTCCTGGGTAGGTTGTTGGGTGAGGAAATTTGGGTTCCCTGGAGAGGGCAGTGGCGGCAGGCAATCGTCCTCTTCACCGGAGCCCCCGAGTTGGGCTTGGACCAAGTTCCAAGAACGACATCAGTAAGTGCCTTATTGAAAGGGAGAAGTGATTCTGATGGGGGCACTCCCGGCTGAAGCACTTGAGTCGAGACAGTCTTGACCTTCACCGAGGGCAAGCTAAAGTCCAGGACCTCAGCTGCCCTCCGCACCAACATTGCAAAGGAAGCTCCATCCTCCGTTACCATGATAGGGGGAGAAAGCATGCCAGAAGTATCCAGTCCACTGGCTTCACTCAGATCCTAACACCAGTCCATTTGTTCTTCAGAAAGCTGGTGTTCCTCAAGTCAGGAAGGCACGGACCCGACTCAGGCGCTGGCTCAACCACAGAGCCAGGCCTCGAGTGGCCACGCTCCCTTGTTTTGTCTGCCGACGGACAAGGTCAAGTCTAAGCACAGACTCTTTTCTTCTTGTGGGACTTAGACTTACCTGAATGGCTCAACAAATTCAGTGCGACGACTACCTCAGGCTCTGCGACTTCTTGACCAGTACCTTGACCGTCGCACGTTCAGCCATCATAAGCTTGAGGTCCCTCAAGGCCTTCGGGTTGTGGTCCAACTCGAGGCACCAGAGGCGTACAAGGTGCGAGTCCGTCACTGACATCTGTTGGTGACTGGAGCTGCAGGGTTTGAAGCCGGCCTTTGATGACATTTCTGCCACAACTGGAGGGTAAACCTCAATAAAGACAAAACCAGGAAAAACACCTAGTCAAAAAGTGACTAAGGGGTAGCTCTTGCCGGATCTGCGCTGGCTGGTAGAAAAGAACTGACGTCAGCGCGCCAGTGTGGTGCCTATATAAGCACTGCAAACTTAATTTACGGCGCGGAAGACGCCAAGCAGAGTCGAACGCCGCCATCTACAGGCGGCATGGGGTACTGCTCACAAAAAAATTCCAGACTCAGTCCGACGCCTGGGGATAAAGTAAGGAATCTGCGGCTAGTAGTTATCAGATAGGCTCAGAAACGAGATGGGTGCTTCAGGCTCAGCAAGGAGTCTTAAGTAATGCTAATGTTGGTATGAGGCAGAAGATTGGTTAACAGCTGTTCAAGCATTATCAATGCAGCTGATAATGTAGTAGGGTCTCTGTCTTGCATAAGCAGTATAGGATTGGAGGACAAAGTTCAATGCTTCATTAGCTACTGCCAAACTTTTCTAGTAGTACAAGTAAAGACATACCAGGTGAGGCTCAACAGTGAAGTTTCTTGAAAATTTTGCGATCCTTGAAGTATATAGCCAGGAGCTTAAACCATTAACTGGCATGTTGGGAAAATTAATAACGACCTGCTTAAAAAGGCATTGCCAGAAGAAACTAAATTGGGGTTTACAGAGGAGATACTAAACATCTGATATTGACGGACAGAAGAGGTTTAGGGCAGGTCAGACAAAGGAGATTACTGGTGGAACAGCCATCAGGATATTAAAGTTTTAAAGCTAACCAATACAGTTTACAATGCTCTTGTCTGTCTTAGAAGCTGGAAATGTAAAGGGGTGGAAGTGGTTATCAACAGTGGAGAAGGCAAGTAAGGTACTTAGTTGCATGGAGATTTTGATCTAAAGAAATTTAGTAAAGGGGTACAGAGTAAAGACCGCAATGGAAGATGCAAGACGTGGAGCAAAAAGCAGGAAAATTGGAGATAGATTCAAGTTAAGTAGATGAATATTAGAGATTCAGCAAACTGTGGAATAGAGGTGAAACTTTCTTACCATGACATTCTCAGATTTCTTCTCCTCGTTGCACTTTGGACACTCCCAGCAATTGGGCAACTCTTCGTTCAGTATCCCTTCTCCATCCATCTGTGAGTATAGAAGATGGAGAAAAGGTGATGAAAAGCAGTGTTTTAAGTTGCCTTGAATAAAGACATACCAAGTCCACCCAAATCAACTTATTTGGACCCCCCCCTGGCAGTAGACATACTAGTCAAAAGCAACGAATGTCTCCTAACCCAACCACTGTTTTGATCTCCACACAAAACCCCTAGCCACACTGCGCCACTTCTCATTTAACCAATTCCGTGGTTGAAACTAAGACTTGCACAGTAAACACCCAACATGCGATTAGCTCGCACACTAGTAAGACTCACCATCAGGCAGCTTGGATGAACGATTTCGTTACAGATACAGCATTCCATCAGTTTCTTTTCAAAGCCCTCACCATTTTCGTTCCGGTCCACTTCCCCACAAAGGGCACAGGTTACAGAGTGAGGTAGCCTTGGCTGCAAAGAAATAAGAGTGAGTGCAAGACTGAACAGACTTTAGCAGGAGCATTAGCTCAAGCCTCTGCAAATTGAGTATTCGGAGCATTACCACTCCCAGTAAAATGTACGCACTGTTTCCAGTGGTAACTTCCATTCTATGTCCTTTGAATCTCAAAGCAAACCCACAAGAAAACCCTGCTTCACATTTACCCCTTGCTCACACAGCATGACACTGACTTTGCTTGTCCCCATTGACTCAGTTAGGAGGACTTCACTTTAAAAATCAGCAAGATTGATCGAACTGGATCCAGTGTGTGAGGCAAACGTGAACTAGAATACTTTTTCAATCACAGCTATGGTATTGTTTTACTTTTCTTTTTAGCTCACTCCATTCTCCAAGTATGAAACTCTAATGCAGGAATTAACTAGGAGGATGGTGGCAGTGGAGAGAGATTTCTGAGTACTAATCACCTCTTTACACGAACACCTGTAATTGGTGCAATATCCCCAGGAGCAGTGTACATAAAATACATCAGTGTAGCCCAGGAGTCTGCCACATTTGGTACGTTAAGATAGACCAATGTCTAGAACATAACCAAACCTGCATGGTCTACTAGAATGGACATGACTGCCTGGAGATTCTTGCCTAAGTAGCTTATATTAATGACAGCTATGCAAGCAGGGCCTTTATTACTATAAACAATGCATGTCAGCAGTCAGATGTGCATGTGCTAAATACTAAAACAGTGTACACTGTGGATAAATAGTTCCACACAAACTGAAGTGGGACTGAAATACCATAGTAGAGCATGAATAGGGGCAAAGTCACAGATCCATGCATTTTCCTTATGGGCCACATGTGGGTACTTTAGGCCTCACCAGCCACAAAACTGTTCCATTTACACACCAGTGACTGTCATTTTCTGTTTAAGTTATACCAATAACTAGACAGTTTGTCATTGCTATAGTATCATGGTGTACCATAGTATCCAACACCCCCCCCATCTCGAGTAAGATAACTGTTCTCAAGTTGCTATATTAGTCTTCATAAAATGGAGGGAAAAAAACAAAGATCGCGTCAGTCCCTCTAAATACCATCAGATTTCTCCATTATCCATCCTTAAGTTTAGAGAGGCTCATTTTTAATTTAATCTTAAGCACTACCACACCACTCACTCTGCGGTCACCTGAAATCAGATATTGCCAGAATGCACTGTACCGAATTCACTCTCCCAGGGCTTTTATGTTGGGCCATCATTAGAGCTCTACCCAATTTACCTTGCAAAATGCTACTAAATGTATCCTGATGCTCCTTCTGACAAGCGCTCAGCTCACTAACAGCGGATATCTACAAACAGGCTTAGGCAACTACCTCTTGCACTACACTACAGCATTGTATTTTTCTTCAACCACGAACCTCAGTACTATAAAATGTCCTTTCCTAATCCAGGCACCTTGATACACATTTAATAGCTGCCTCTGTCCATCACGCACTGGATGGCCACACAAAATTATTTCTCCTTCCAAGACCATGACCATCTTCACATCACATTTTTTATTCTTGTACATCTATCAACCATAACTCGATTCAAATGTCACTAATAAGTTTTGAGGTGAGTTGATGTGATCCCCAAGGATAATGTTACTTACCCATTAAGCACCTGTTCTTGGAATGTTGAGCTGTAGATTCACATGCTTTGCATACTCCTGCCATATAGTGTTGGGTCCGGCTAGTTTGCACTTGTTTTTCTTCGAAGAAGTCTTTCCAGTCACGAGGTAGGTGACTCCTTTTGGTGATCGTGCGCATGGGCATGGACTCCATTGTTAGATTGTTTCCCCGCAGAGGGTGAGAATGGAGTTAGTAAGAGTAGAATAGAGATGTCCATGCGTATGTATATAAAGTAAGAGAGAACTGCAACAGGTAGAGGTACCCGTGGAGGCAGGTGGGCGCATGTGAATCTACTGGTCTACATGCCAAGAACAGATGCTTACTGGGTAAGTAACATTATTTGTTCGAGGCATGTGAGCTGTAGATCACATGCTTTGCATAGACTATACAGCAGTGTTCTCCCAAAGCGGTGGCTAACCTGTAGCTGTTGCAGTTGTCTGAAAGAGTGTCTTAAGTACTGCCTGGCCTACATTAGCTTGTTGTCTAGCTAACACATCAACGCAATAGTGCTTGGTGAATGTGTGCGGTGTAGACCATGTTGCAGCTTTACAGATGTCAGCTATGGGGATATTTCCTAAGAAAGCATAGTAGCCCCAATTTTGCGGGTGGAATGTGCTCTAGGGGGTATTGGTAAGGAAAATGCTACTTACCAGTATGCATCTGTTCTTGGCATGTAGAGCTGCAGAATCACATACTTGTGCATAGATCGCCATCTGGTGTTGGGCTCGGATGTTTGCACTTTGTTGTTGTCTTGGAAGAAGTCTTTTGTAGTCACGAGATAGGCGACTCCTCCCTTGGACGATAGTGCGCATGGGCATCGACTCCATCCTTAGATTGTTTTTCGCCATGAAGGGAAATGATGGAGTTTGTAAGAAACAGAAAAGATGTGCATGTGTAATGTATCTAAGTAAGATAACCCTGGAACAGATAGAGGTACCGGGGAGCGTATGCGATTCTGCAGCTCTACATGCCAAGAACAGATGCATACTGGTAAGTAGCATTTTCCGTTCGAGGCATATGAGCTGCAGAATACATACTTGTGCATAGACTGTACAGCAGTGCTCTCCATTAGTGGTGGCCACCTGTATCTGTTGCAGTGGTCTGAAAAAGTGTTTTAAGAACAGCCTGGCCCACAGAAGCTTGTTGTTTTGCCTGCACATCTACACAATAGTGTTTGGTGAAGGTGTGTGGCGTAGACCATGTTGCTGCTTTACAAATGTCATCTAAGGGAATGTTTCCTAAGAATGCCATGGAAGCCCCTAGTTTGCGTGTTGAGTGCGCTCTAAGGGGAATTGTTAATGTGCGTTTTGCTTTGTGGTAGCATATTTGAATACATTTGACTATCCACCTGGCAATTCCAGCTTTGGAAATGGGGTTTCCTTTATGAGGTGGAGAGAAAGCTACAAACAGTTGGTGTGTGTTTTTAAAAGGTTTAGTTCTGTCAATGTAATAAAGTATAGCTCTTTTGACATCAAGTGTGTGAAGAGCTCTCTGCTACAGAATCTGGTTGTGGGAAGAAAACGGGTAATTCCACAGATTGATTAAGATGGAAAGCAGAGATTACTTTGGGAAGGAATTTCGGATTTGTTCTAAGAACCACTTTGTTATGATGTATTTGTAAGAATGGTTCTTGTATGGTTAAAGCCTGGATCTCACTTACTCTTCTGAGAGGCGATTGCGACAAGGAAAGCTACTTTCCATGTAAGGAACTGCAGTTCGCATTTGTGTAGAGGTTCAAATGGGGGACCCATGAGCCTAGTAAGAACAATGTTTAAATTCCACACTGGAGAGGGTGGGATTCTGGGAGGAATTATCCTTTTAAGGCCTTCCATAAACGCTTTGATGGCAGGTACCCTAAACAATGACAAATGTCTGTTTTGTAGGTAAGCGGCAATGGCAGCAAGATGTAGTCTTATGGATGTGTATGCCAGATTACATCTTTGTAGATGCAGTAAATAACAAATTATGTTTTGAATTGAAGCATCTAGTGGGTCAATTTTGTAGTTATTGCAGTAAATGACAAATCTTTTCCATTTGGCTGCATAGCAAGCTCTAGTAGTAGGGAGTCTAGCTTCTTTAATAATGTTCATACAGTCCGGTGGGAGGTTGAGGTAACCGAACTTTAAGACTTCAGGAGCCAGATTGCTAGGTTTAGTTGAGCTGGCTCTGGATGCCTTATCTCTCCATGGTTCTGTGTAAGAAGCTTTGGGGAGAGTTGTAGTTTTTGGTGTGGAACTACTGAGAGTTCCAGCAATGTTGTGAACCATGGTTGCCGGGCCCATGTTGAAGCAACCAGGATTATCGTGAGAGACTGTTTGAGCTTGCGCACTACTAATGGAATGAGCGGGAGTGGCGGAAAAGCGTACGCAAATCTGCCTGACCAGGTCATCCATATCGCATTGCCCTAGGACAATGGGTGTGAATACCTGGCGGCGAAGGTTGGGCATTTTGCGTTTGCATGTGTGGCAAACAGATCCATGTCTGGGTGGCCCCACATCTGAAAAAACAGATGAACTTGCGGATGAAGTTCCCATTCGTGGATGTGCTGTCTCTGACGACAGAGCAGATCCGCAATCTGATTGTGTACCCCTGGAAGATGTTCTGCTAGAAGGTATATCTTTTGTGGGATGGCCCATTTCCATATGCTTTGCGCTAGTTGAGAAAGCTGCAAAGAATGTGTTCCTCCTTGTTTTTGTATATAATACATTGCTGTCATATTGTCTGTGCGGACAAGGACAGTTTTGTTGATGAGATGTGTTTGGAATGATTTTAATGCTAGAAAGATTGCCAGTAACTCCAGGTGATTGATGTGGAGCACTTTTTGTTGAGGGGTCCACCTGCCCTGAATTGTATGGTTTAAGAGATGGGCTCCCCAGCCGGTGAGCGATGCGTCCGCTGTTAGCACTATCTGTGGAACTGGGTCTAGGAACAGCCGCCCTTTGGAAAGGTTTTGTGTGTTCCACCACTGCAGAGAGCGATGTGTGAGGCTGTCCACCAATACCAGATCTGAAAGTTGACCTTGAGCCTGGTTCCACTGACGTGCTAAACATTCTTGTAAAGGGCCCATCTGGAGTCTTGCGTGAGGTACTATGAAAATGCAAGAGGCCATCATTCCTATTAGCTGCATAAACACTCGAGCTGGTAGTGAGTGTTGGGGCTGAAATTTTGTTGTGAGGGTTTGCATACTGGCTATTCTGACTGGATTGGGGTATGCAAGGGCTTTGGAAGTGTCTATTGTGGCCCCTAGATACTGATGTATGTGGGATGGTTGAAGAAGTGACTTGGTGAGGTTTATTGTGAACCCCAAGTTGTGGAGCAGCTGAATTGTTTGGTGTGTGTGTGGTGAACACACTGGCTGTGTGACTTGGCTTTTATGAGCCAGTCGTCCAGGTATGGAAACACATGAATTTGTTGTCTTCGCAAGTGGGCGGCTACTACTGCCAGACACTTTGTGAAGACTCTGGGTGCTGTGGTCACTCCAAATGGGAGGACCTTGAATTGATAGTGCTGACCGTCCACTACAAACCTTAGATATTTCCTGTGAGCAGGGTGAATAGGAATATTGAAGTAGGCGTCCTTGAGATCTAGAGTGGCAAGGAAATCGCCTTGTTGGAGCAGTGGGAGGACCTGTTGAAGGGTGACCATGTGAAAGTGGTCTGATTGTATGTAGATATTCAAAGGTCTGAGGTCCAGTATTGGTCTGAGAGTACCGTCCTTTATGGGGATGAGAAAATAGAGGGAGTAAACCCCTGCGCCTTGATGCTGAAGGGGAACTGGTTCTATTGCATGCTTTTGAAGAAGTGAGAGAACCTCCTGTTTCAGGAGCAGTAGATGTTCCGTGGACATTGGATGTTGTATGGGAGGTATGGTTGGGGGAGTTGAGGTAAGTTCCAGGCAGTAACCATACTGGATAATTTATCTTACCCACCTGTCTGTAGTGATGGAGTTCCAGACAGGCAGGAACTGTGAGAGTCTTCCTCCGACCGGAGTGGAATGGTCTGGAGGGAGAGGAGGGAAGTCACCATTTAGTAGTAGGGGAGGTTCGGTTGTTGTTACCTCGGCCTCTACCCTTGTAACTATTTCCTCTGTACCCACCTCTAAAATATGCCTTGCTGGGGGATGTTTGTGTAGGACTCCTGTAGGAGGAGGAAGTAGTGTCTGTGCTAATGTTTTTGGATGCGCCCCTATAAAAGGAGTGACGAAAGGAACCTCGTGGTGTTTGAGATTGTAATGCTCCCATGGATTTTGCAGTGTCTTTTTTCATCTTCTCCAAAGCTGTATCCACAGCTGGGCCAAAAGGTGTTCTTGATCGAACGGCTGATTTAAGATAGTAGTTTGCACTTCTTGTTTAAAACCAGAAATGCGCAACCATGCATGTCTGCGAAGTAAGACACTGGTGTTGACAGATCTAGATGCAGTGTCTGCTGCATCGAGGGCACATTTGATGGATGCATTTGTAATTAACTTGCCCTCTTGGACCAGATAGTTGGCCTTGTATTGGTCAGGTAAATGTTTTTTTTTATAAATCTTTTTATTTAACAATCATCGACATTCAAGCAATTCCAAAATCTACTCAATATCAATAGAGGCATGACAATTTGAGACAATAATCATTCACATTATACACAGTAAGGACACATCAGGGAGGGAGCAGGTCATCCAATTCAATACTCGGCGGGGGGGGGGGTGCAAATGTCTCCACGATAGGAATTCCATGGTGTCCATATGCGGGACCACTTTCTAGGACAGCCCCGTGCAGTATAGACCGTCTTTTTCCCTGAACATACACCAGTCCATACTCTTTTTCCATGCCCCCAGGCTTGAGCGATGTTTCTTTTGGCTAGCATGAACCCCAGAGTGGCCCACTGCATTTGATGGGTGTTCAAGTCAGTTGGTTCCCATATGTTCAGTAGGCATCTACGTGTTTCAGGGTGAATAGCGATAGTGAGGACTGTCCTCATGACTTCATGTATCTCCCTCCAGTATGTTTGAATGTGTGTGCAGTCCCATATGATGTGCATAAAGGTACCTATCTGCCCACACCTTCTGCGACAGTCTCCTGTTTCAGAAGGCCGGTCATATATATCCTGTGCAGGATTTTAAGATGTACTAGTCTTAATCATGCTGGAATAGCCACCACCCGAGGGGAGGACACCGCCTCCCCCCCATTCCTCATCATCCATTTCTATCCCGTCTGCCACCCATTTCTGCCGCAGTACAGAGAGAGAGGGTCTTCCATATTATATATCAACTTATTATAGATTAAGGAGATGGTCTTATCCGGGAGGTGACCATCTAGTATCCTGTCTTCCAACGGGGATGATTCGGGAAGGGAGGAGCCCTGTGGAAGGAGTGAGTGTAGTGCATGGCTAACCGGTGTGTAACGAAAAGATTCAGTGTCGGCTAGCTCGTGTTGACTTGAGTGGCAAATGTTTTCACCCCACCCTTTTCCCATAAGTCTTTAATTTGTGAAATGCCAATCATGTCCCATTTATCGAACCCTTTCGACGTCCATAAATTACCTAGTTGTGCCGAATCCCACAGGGGGGTGGCCGTCAGTCTACGCTCCCATCCGAGGGATCTGTTTGCAGCGTGCCATACATTTACTGAGTGGCCAGTGGGGCCCGTTAACCGAGGTCGGCCAGGTTTTGAGTAGAGTGATCTGTTATAGTTCCCTCCCGGGAGGAGCCACCTATCCATACGGTATCCTGGATCGTCAGGGTCACCGTAGGTGCCATGGTTGATAGCTGCCAGATGCGCAGCCCAATAATATTTCTTTACGTCGGGGAGACTAATGCCTCCATCATACCATTTTAACGTAAGTTTACCCAAGGCTATTCGTGGTGTCCCAGTCCATAATAATTCTCTCTGAAGGCGTTCAATTTCTTTAAAATATTTCAGTGGAACAGGGTCGAGTGAGTTTTGAAGGGCATAGAGAAAACTGGGGAGGGACATCATTTTAAAAAGAGCAGCTTTGCCTAGAAGAGAGAGGGGAAGAGACTTCCAGCAGGCTATGTCCCGCTTTAACCGTTGTTTTGGAGGAAGGAGATTTTTTCGTATCGAAGTGCAGAGTCTAGGGAGAGATAAATCCCCAAGTATTTGAATCCTGTGGCGCTGATCTGGATCGGACAATTACGGGGCAGGGCAGGTGGATCTCCCCGAAGAACAGAGGTGAGACTTGGTCCAATTGACCGTAAACCCAGAATATCTGCCGAATACTGCCAATATATCTAGAACTGCTTTTAGGGATAGTTTGGGAGAAGTTAAATAGAGTAATATGTCATCCGCGTAAAGCGAGATGCGGGCCTCCCACTCAGGTGACCAACGCATACCTCGAATAACTGGATTCTGTCTGATCCACGCCGCCAGGGGTTCCAATGCTAAAGCAAACAGGAGGGGGGAAAGCGGGCATCCCTGACGGGTACCCCGGCTCAAATTAAATGTGTCCGATTTTTTATTATTAACCACGACTTGTGCCAGGGGCGCCGGGTACAGGAGGCGAATCCACTGAACGAATTCCTGGCCGAACCCCAATTTTTGAAGGACAGCTATGAGATAAGGCCACTCAATAGTATCGAACGCCATGGTGGCATCCAAAGAGACAAGGATAGCTGGCTCCAGAATCGTGTCCGCCCTACCGAGGACCCCATGCACTCGGCGCAGATTTAACACCGTGTTCCGGTGCGGTATAAAACCGGATTGGTCTGGGTGCACCAGGCCAGAAATGATTTTAATTAGTCTGTTAGCTAGTACTTTGGCGAGGATCTTGGGCTCAGCATTCAGGAGGGAGATCGGTCTATATGAGGCACAATCTGTTTTGGGTTTGCCTTCCTTATGTATAGTCACTATGTTGGCTATTCGTTGGTCCTTTGGTAGCTCCCCCCTTTCTCTACTCTCCCCAAACATGGCTTTAAGATGAATAGCTAATTTATCAGGGTTAAGTTTGTATAATTCGATTGGAATGCCGTTAGGGCCAAGGGCTTTCCCTGAGTTCAGTGACCTGATCGCCTGCGCTATTTCGTCTGCTGTCAAGGGGCTGTCCATTAGTTGACGCTCCGTCAAGGAGAGGGTTGGGAGTGTTATTTCCCTCAACAATGCAGCAGAGTCTTCCTCGGTGTATGGTGCTACTGCAGCATACACCGCCTCAAAGTGACTGGCAAAGTGATTTGCGATGTCTTGAGGGTCGGTGATGCAGGTCAGGTAAATGTTGAATAAGATCTTCAAGCTCATCGTAGTGAGCCCGGTCATATCTGGCAAGCAATGCTTGTACATTAGCTATTCTCCAATGATTGGCTGCTTGTGAGGCATCTCGTTTGCCTGATGCATTCAGCAGTTTAGACTCTTTGTCTGGAGGTGGAGCATCACCAGAGGTTTGGGAATTAGTACGTTTTCTTGCATTTGAGACTACCAAAGAATTTAAAGGCAGTTGTCCTTTAATGTAAATGGGATCGTTAGGGGCAGGTTTATACTTTATCAATCCGAGGATTGAGAATCCTGGTCCTGACAGGGTCTTTAAATATGTCTGGTGCATGTTTAATGACACCTTTAAGCATGGGTAATGTATGTATGGATTTTTGTGACTGAGCAAATGATCTAGTAGGAAATCTTCGTCCATGGGGTCTGAATGTAGCTCAACCCCATGATATTGCGCAGCCCTATTAATGAGCTGATTAAAACCTATATTGTCATCTGGAGGGGATGGCCTAGATGGGTATACATCCGGATCAGGAAGGTCTGGAGGATCTGTGGGATTGTTGTAATCCTCCCATGTATCCTGTGGTGGAGTAGTGTGATCATCAGGGTCATCTAAAGGATCCTTATCGTGTCCATCCCCATCCCCTAGATCATCCTCATCCTATGGTGGTAAGGGTGAGTATGGAAGTATTGGAGAGAATCTAGGAGAGTGTATAGGAGAGTTTGTGGGAGACAAAGGTTTGGTAGGAAGAATAGGAGAAGAGGGTCTTGGAGGTGAAGTTGCAAAGTCTCTTTTCTTCACAGGTACCTCAGGAGTGTGAGGTATCCACTTTCCTCTTATTTCATGGGATATTGCCAATATGGCCTGTTTTAGGGTCAATATCAATCAGGGGTTTGTTAAAGCGCGACTACTCACCCGTAAGGGTTTCAAGGCGCTAGGGGTGGGGGGGTGCAGGTTCCATCCATCAAGGAGGGGGTCTGTCGAAGAGCCAGGTTTTGAGGTTTCTTGCGAAGATGGGTAGCGATGTTGTCTGTCTGAGGTGGAGCGGAAGGGCGTTCCATGCTTTGGCCACGAGGAAGGAGAAGGAGCGGCCTCCCGATCTTGTCTTTCTGGTGCGGGGACCACGGCGTAGGAGAGCTGGGATGATCGTAGGGTCCTTTGGGGTGCGTGGAATTTGAGTCGGCTGTTCAGGTATGCTGGTCCGGTGCCGTGGAGGGCCTTGTGTGCGTGGGTGAGCATCTTGAAGGTGATTCTCGCCTCGACAGGGAGCCAGTGGAGTGTGCGCAGGTGCTGGGAGATGTGGCAGTGTTTTGGCAGGTTGACACTGTAATGTCTTGTTTCGGATCCGTAGGATCTGGCCGAAACAGTTCTTCCTGCTTGTCTCCTTTCGGTGCCGATTTTTTCGGTTCCGAGCGTGGTTTTGATTTTGGCTCTGGAGCCGAAGGAGGGGTCTTGTGCTCCTTTGGCTCCGATGTCGGTGTCGAGTCCGAAATCTTCTTTGGATCCAAAGGTTTTTGGTGTTTGTTCGGTTCCGAGGCCTTATGTTCTTTCGGTGCCGAAGAGTTCGATACCGAGGCCTTTTTGGGTGTAACGGGAATAGGGTGTGTCCCTGATTTCGGTACCGAAGGTGTTTTATGGGTACCAACGTGCGGCTTGCTCGGTCCCGAGGCGCCGGAAGGCTTTTCCCTTGTGTTTGGAGCCGGGCCCGGAGGTGGGGCTTCTGAAGTGTTTCCTCGGTCTCGACCTAGACCTTTATAGGATGGGGCAGGGGCCTGGTCGTTTGTACTCACTCGTTGACCTGGAGTAATGTTGTCATTGGAGTCATCAGCTTCGGAAACGATGTCGAGCTCCTCCGAATCCTCTGCAACATCGGGGCCTTCGTCGAAAATGTCGTGTGGCACCAGTGTAGCCTGTTGAGCCATGACGTGTCGTCGAGCCCGGCGATCACGGATAGTCTTTTTGGAGCGAAAAGAGGCGCAGGCCTGGCAATCCCTTTCCTCGTGTTCTGGTGAGAGGCAAAGGTTGCAGACCTTGTGGTGGTCACTGTGTGGAAATTTAGCTCAACACTGGGGGCATTTTTTGAATGGAGTCCTTTCCATTAGCCGTAGGGCCGAATGGCGCAGATGGGCCCAACGGCCCGCGCCAACGACCGGAATCGAGGATTTTGAGGTTAGAGTGGAGGGCACGCGAACGAAACAATACCGTCAAGTGGTGATGGGTTGCATGTCGAAAAGGGTTTTAAACACTGTACCGAACCGGAGCGCAGCAAGTCACATCCGAACCCGATGGGAAAAAACAATCTAAGGATGGAGTCTATGCCCATGCGCACTATCGTCCAAGGGAGGAGTCCCCCATCTCGTGACTACAAAAGACTTCTTCCAAGACAACAACAAAGTGCAAACATCCGAGCCCAACACCAGATGGCGATCTATGCACAAGTATGTATTCTGCAGCTCATATGCCTCAAACAGTTATTTTTGCTTTTGCATAGCATGTTTGAATTCATTTAACTATCCAGCGAGCAATAACTGATTTAGAAATAGGATTGCTTGTGTGGTGGAGCAAAAGCCACAAAAAGTTGTTTTGTTTTAGGATTTGTTCTTTCTATGTAATACAATAACACTCGTTTAACGTCTAACGTGTGTAGAGCTCGTTCTGCCACTGAATCTGGTTGAGGAAAGAACACGGGCAACTCAACAGATTGATTGATATGAAAGGCAGATACCACTTTGGGTAGGAATGTGGGATTGGTGCGAAGGACCACCTTGTTTTGGTGGACGTCACAAAATGGTTCCTCTATGTTTAGTGCCTGAAGCTCACCCACTCTCCTCAGTGATGTAATAGCAATGAGGAAAGCAACTTTCCAAGTGAGAAATTGCATTTCACATTTGTGCAATGGCTCAAAGGGTGGACCCATTAGTCTGGTAAGGACAATGTTAAGATTCCACACTGGGGCAGGTAGAAGTCTTGGTGGAATATCTCTTCAGTCCTTCCATAAAAGCTTTGATAACGGGTACTCTGAAAAGGGACAGGTGCTGTCTATTTTGAAGGTATGCAGCTACTGAAGCGAAATGTAATCGTATGGATGTGTAAGCTAATCCTGACTACTGCAAGTGCAGTAAGTAACAAATGATATTTTGAATGGAAGCATCTAGTGGATTGATATGGTTATTACAATATATAACACACCGCTTCCATTTAGCTGCGTAGCAAGCACTTTTAGGCCTTCTGGCCTCTTTAATGATATTCATACAGTCTGCTGGAAGGTTCAGGTAGCCAAACTATGATTTCAGGAGCCAGATCGCTAGGTTGAGATCTTTGGGATCCGGATGTCTTATTTCTCCATGGCTCTAGGTGAGGAGACTGGATGTGAGATGTAGTTTTTGATGAGGAACTACTGAGAGCTCCAGCAGGGTAGTGAACCAAGGTTGAAGGGCCCATGATGGAGCTACTAGGATCAATGTGAGGGATGTTTGTCTGAGCTTGCGAACCACTAGTGGAATGTGTGGGAGAGGCTGAAAAGTGTAGGCAAATATCCCTGACCAGTTCATCCATAGTGCATTGCCTTTGGACAATGGGTGTGGATACCTGGAGGCGAAGTTTTGGCATTTTGCGTTTGTGCGTTGCGAACAGATCTATCTGTGGAAAGTCACACATTTGAAAGAATGGGAGGAGAACTTGAGTGAAGTTCCCACTCGTGAATCTGTTGTCTCTGCCTGCTGAGAAGATCTGCGATCTGATTGTTCACTCCTGGGAGATGTTCTGCCAGGAAATAAATTCTGTGATGTATGGCCCACTTCCAAATGGCTTGTGCAAGGCGTGACAGCTGGAGGGAGTGTCCCCCCCCTTGTTTCTGTATGTAATACATGGCTATCATGTTGTCGGTGCGTGTCAGGACAGTTTTGCCTGCAAGGTGAGTCTGGAAGGCTTTGAGCGCTAGAAATACTGCTAGCAGTTCTAGATGATTTATGTGAAGTTGTTTTTGACTCCACAACCCTTGAATGGTGAGAGTCTGGAGATGAGCTCCCCAACCAGTGAGCGATGAGTCTGCTGTTAGCACGGTCTGTGGAACAGGGTCGATAAGGAGCCGCCCTTTGGATAGGTTATGTGGATTCCACCACTGCAGAGAGCGATGGCTGCGGCCGTCTACCAACACTAGATCTGACAATTAACCCTGAGACTGATTCCACTGACGTGCTAAGCGTTCCTGAAGGGGACGCATTTGAAGTCTTGCATGGGGAACTATGATGATGCAAGACGTCATCATTCCCAGTAGTTGCATATACACTCGAGCTGGTAATGACAGGTTGGTCTGAAACTGTGAAATTAGAGCCTGCATATTTTTGATTCTGGCTACATTGGGACAGGCTAGAGCTTCGAGTATTGAGAGTGGCTCCCAAATATGTTTGTGTGTTGGAGGGTTGGAGATGGGACTTCAACAAGTTTACTGTAAATCCCAGAGCGTGCAGTAATTGCAGTGTTATTTGAGTGTCTTGGAGACACTGAGTAAGAGTTGGCTTTGATGAGCCAGTC
This sequence comes from Calotriton arnoldi, assembly GCA_963921515.1. Lineage (NCBI taxonomy): Eukaryota > Metazoa > Chordata > Amphibia > Caudata > Salamandridae > Calotriton > Calotriton arnoldi. The sequence continues at coordinate 56,429 of CAWUFW010021951.1, forward strand.
AAAGTATGGGAAGAAAATGAATCTGCCGTCTTTGCAAGTGCGCAGCGACTACTGCCAGGCACTTGAATACTCTGGGAGCAGTGGTGACTCTGAATGGAAGCACTTTGACCTGGTAGTGTTTTCCCGCTACCACAAACCTGAGATATTTGCGATGAGCGGGATGTATTGGAATATGGAAGTATGCGTCCTTTAAGTCTAGAGTAGACAAAGTCACCTTGCTGTAGGAGTGGGAGCACTTGTTGAAGTGATACCATGTGAAAGTGATCTGAATGAATATATTGATTTAGCTCTGAGATCCAGTATAGGCCTGAGAGAGCCGTCCTTTTTGGGTATGAGAAAATATAGGGAGTACACGTTGGACCCTTGATATCGTAATGGCACGGGCTCTATAGCTGCTTTTTGCAGAAGAGGACCTCCTGTGTGAGGTGTAGATGCTCTGGTGACATTGTGTGTGAACGTGGAGGAATGTTTGGGGGATTGTTGGTAAGCTCCAGGCAATATCAAGATTGGATAATTCCTAGGACCCACCTGTCTGAAGTCATTGTATGCCAGATGGGGAGGAATTGAGAGGCATGTTCCCCAACAGGTGTGGAATGATCGGGGGAAGAGAAGGCAAGTCACTGCTTGTTTGTTGCGGGGGAAGTGCAAGGTGTGGAACCTCTACCGCTCCCTTTGCCATTATTGCCTTGAAAGCCCCCTCGAAAGTAACCTCTTGAAGCGGGGGACTGTTACCTCTGTATGATGTTGAGGTGTTGTCTGTGGATGTGTTTTTGGAGCCCCCCCCCCCTATAGAAGGAGCAACGAAAAGAGCCCGATTGGATGGGGACTGCAGAGCTCCCATGGATTTAGCGACATCTGTGTCCTTTTTCATCATCTCTAAAGAAGTGTCTACCACAGTACCAAATAAATGCTCTTTGTCAAAGGGTAGATTTAAAATAGAAGCCTGGACTTCGGGTTTAAACCCTGAAATTCCGAGCCAGGCGTGTCTCCTTAGCAAGACACTGGTGTTAACTGCGCGAGCGGCAGAGTCAGCTGCGTCTAAAGCGCATCTAATGGAGGTGTTAGAAATCAGTTTCCCTTCTTGAACTAGGTCGTGTGCCTTGGCCTTATGTTTGTCTGGTAAAAATTGGAGCAATGGCTCCAATTCGTCATAATGCGCTATATCATATCTGGCTAAAAGAGCCTGAGTATTGGCAATACGCCAGTGATTGGCTGCTTGCGCAGCTACTCTTTTGCCAGAGGCATCTATCAATTTAGATTCCTTGTTTAGAGGAGGGGCATCTCCCGACGTCTGAGTTTGCCCTTTTACGGGCGTTAGAAACTACTAGGGTGTCTAGTGGTAATTGACCCTTGATGCAAACTGGGTCTGTAGGTGCTGGTTTATATTTGTCCACCATTGGTGTAAGGATTCTAGCACGAACAGGATCTTTAAAAATATCGTCTACATGTTTAAGCATACCCTTAAGCATGAGCAGTATGAGTGGATTTTTGTGAAGAGCTTAAAGTTTCAAACAGAAAATCTTCCTCAAGAGACTTTGTGAAGCTGAACTCCATGATATTGAGCAGCTCTATTTAATGATTCTATGTACCCTACATTATCATCTGGTGGAGAGGGTTTTGAAGGGTATAAGTCTAGGTCATTATCCATGTTTGGATCCGTATTGTAATCATTCCAAGGATCAGGACTATTGTCATGTGGTCCATCCCCATCATCCTGGTTGTCAGGTGGTTGTGGTAAATTTGTGGAGGTTATAAGCAAATTTGGGTCAGGTGGGGAGGAAGGTGATAGAGGAGGAGAAGGGTTAGTACCAACACTTTTTCTTTCAAGAGGAATGTGGTAAGTGTCCTCAGACTGGCTTGCGTTTAAACTGGCAATTTTGCATGAATATGTCCAGTTTTAGGATTAATGACTAATTGTTTTTGTTTCGGGTACAGGTTGGGAGGCGGGACACCTAAACAATGCTCCTTGGATGGAGTGGGAGTTGCTTACCTTTCGGTGCCAACATTTTTGGAGCCGTTGTTTTCGGTGCTGAAGTTCAGATCCGAAGAAGTTTTCGGTTTCGAAGGGATTGTCACAAGAACGTATTTCGGTGCCGAATGTTTCGGCTTGGTGCCCGAATGGGGCAGACTCGATCCCAAGCCGGAAGGCTTTGGTATTTGTTTCGGAGCAGAGCCTGAAGGCGGGGCGTTGGAAACCTGTTCTCGGTGCCGACCTTGGTCCGAAGGCAGAGGACGGACCGGAGCCTTTTTCTTGGGCAGGGGATCATCAGTACTCACGGTACATTGACCCTGCGTAAGGTCTTCTTCCATGTCGGAGTCTGCTTCTGACAGGAAAATGTTCGTCTTCTTCGGCTCCTTGCGGGTCAAAGACATCGTGGTCGGAATCTTCTCCGAAAAGATCTGTAGCAGAGCCGCTATGTTGATGCATTTCATGATGTCGAGCCCGACCGTCACGGAGCGTTTTCTTGGATCGCAAGGCATGGCACGCGTCGCAGTCTTGTTCGTTGTGTTCCGGAGACAAACATAAGTTGCAGACTTCGTGGGAGTCGGTGCGCGAGTACTTGGCTCGGCACCCGGGACAGAATTTAAATGGAGTCCGTTCCATTGCCTGCGAGCTGACCCGACGCGGCTAGGACCAACGGCCTTCCAGGAAGTTTCCAATCGAAAGAAATTTTCTGAGTTGATACGATACGCGAAGAATGCAATACCGTCGAGGGTAAGTGGATTGCGCACCGAGGGGAACCCGAGAAACTGCGTCGAACCAGAACGCCGCAATTCACGCCCGAAACTGATAGCGGAAAAAAAAACAATCTAACAATGGAGTTGATGCCCATGCGCACTATCACTAAAAGGAGGAGTCACCTACCTCGTGACTGGAAACACTTCTTCGAAGAAAAACAAAGTGCAAACATCCGGACCCAACACTAGATGACAGGAGTATGCAAAGCATGTGATCTACAGCTCACATGCCTCGAACAATATGTTAACACGTTACATTGCTTTTATACCTTATTTTCCATTGGTGGATTACTCGTGTCACTATTTTTTGTTACAACCATGTTTACTCTTTGCTGTGATGCACCTCTTCGCTGCTTATCACCTCTGTGAGCTCTGCTCCTCTCCTTGTGCATGTAGTCTTCAAGCAAGTGTACGCTTATAGGATTGTTCCCAGATTGGCCAGGAACCTCTCGCTCTGCTGATACATGTAGGTTTCTCCTTTACAACCCTTGTGGGTACTTTCTTGCAGTACAAACTAATATCGTCCTACTACCACCTACACTGTTCCAATGTCCCTGTGGTTGCTCATGGGGATTCTTTAGATCTACAGAGATGGCTCTGACCTGGAGTGCAACTTGTTCTGGTACAGGATCAGAGTCAGAACCAAAGAGAAAATTGAGCCTCTGCTGATAGCGGAGTTGCAGTAGAGGCACTGAGTTAGAGTCAGGCTGCATAACAACTGGCTGTGCTTGTGCCGCACAACATCGGTCAAGCTCCGGTCAAAGCCAGTTTGGGGTTCAACACAAGTGACGACACCGGAGTTGGTTTCAGTTGGCTGTTTAGGCTGGAGTGAAAGCCTGCATCAAGTCGGTAACTGCTCCCACTTGGACAGACTGCATAGGGGAAGGGCCCGCTAGCAGTAATCAGACTGGAGGCTTCTGCTGTTATGTGAGTGCCAGAGGCAGCTGGATGCACACTAAAGATTTGCAGCATGGTGTCCTTGATCATCTTCATTTGCTGCAGGGAAGACTGTGGCCAGGGGGACTAAGGGTGTGTTGAGACCAGCTGAACTATCTGTTCCGAAGCTGGTGACATTGAGAAAGTGTCACTCAAATCTTGACACCGTCATGACTTCGCTCTGGAAGCAGAGGCGGGATGAAGTCAAGTTCAAGCTCCACAATTTTGTGCTTATACTTAGAGGTAAAGGAACAGCCTTGTGAACGCGACCGGGTCCATGACTTCAGGAGGGACCTGGACCTATGTTAAGACTGCGACTACTATTCATGTTAGTCGATGCACAGCTGTGAGAAAGTGCCCTCTTTCTGCATGGTTGCCCCCACTTTTTGCTGAATTGCTGATGTGCTTTGACTGAGTGTGCCCTGGGCTCCTGCTACTCAGGTACCCAGGGCCTATGTTCTTTCCCTAAAACTGCATTGAAGCCTAAACCCAATTGGCATCTCTGGCCACAGGTCAGCCCCTGGTAAATGGTACCACAGGTACCCAGGGCCCTGTGACCAGAGAAGTCCTCCAAGGGCTGCAGCACTTATTGTGCCACCCTTAGAGGTCCTGTACCATTACACTCTCACACTGCCTTTGCAGGCTGCGTGTTTTGGTGCTTAACAAAGTGAAGAGTCGCCATGGCACACATCTGTGTGCCATGCCTACAACCCACTGGCCCGGCATAGATCAGTCACCCCTCTAGCTGGGTGCACTATACCAGTGGTGAGGGTACAGGTGCCTGAGCCATGTTCCCCTACAGTGTCTCAAGTCCATTCTTAGACATTGTAAGTGCAGTGCTGCCATTAAGAGTATATGGTGCTGGGAGTTTGTCATTACGAACTCCACAGCACCATAATGGCTACACTGAAAACTGAGACGTTTGGTATCAAACTTCTCAGCACATTAAACCCACACTGATGCCAGTGTGGGATTTAATGAAAAATGCACCACATCTTCAACAAAGCCAGCAGCTCCATCGCACCCCACCTGTGCAACATCATCAATCTCTCCTTCGAGACCGCGACCTTACCAGAGAGCTGGAAACACGCAGAGATCAACGCCCTACTCAAAAAACCCAAGGCGGACCCGAGAGACCTCAAGAACTTCCGGCCCATCTCCCTGCTTCCGTTCCCAGCCAAGGTCATCGAGAAGATAGTCAACAAACAGCTAACCCGATACCTCGAAGAAAACAGCATCCTGGACCCATCCCAATCGGGGTTCCGCAGCAACCACAGCACTGAGACTGCCCTCATCGCCGCCACCAACATCAGGATCCTGCTGGACAACGGTGAGACCGCAGCCCTCATCCTGCTGGACCTCTCCGCCGCCTTCGACACTGTCTGCCACCGCACTCTACGCGCACGCCTCCACGACGCAGGGATCCGAGACAAGGCCTTGGAATGGGCCACCTCCTTCCTCGCCGGCAGAACCCAGAGAGTCCGCCTCCCACCATTCCGATCCGAAGCCTCCGAGATCTGCGGCGTACCCCAGGGATCGTCCCTCAGCCCAACACTGTTCAACATCTACATGGCCCCGCTCGCACGCATCGCCAGACAGCACGACCTCAACATAATCTCCTACGCCGACGACACTCAACTGATCCTCTCCCTCACCAAGGACCCCCTCGCCGCCAAATCCAACCTCCATGAAGGAATGAAGGCCGTCGCCGATTGGATGAAGATCAGCCGACTAAAACTGAACACGGAGAAGACAGAGGTCCTCATCCTCGGCTCCAACCCCTCAGCCTGGGACGACTCCTGGTGTCCAACGAAGCTGGGAGCAGCCCCGACACCCACCGACCACGCACGCAACCTGGGAGTCATCCTCGACTCAATGCTCTCCATGGCCAGGCAAGTCAACGCAGTCTCATCCTCCTGCTTCAACACCCTCCGCATGCTTCGCAAGATCTACAGGTGGATCCCGACAGACAAGAAGAACAGTCACCCAGGCCCTCGTCAGTAGCAGACTTGACTATGGGAACGCCCTCTACGCGGGAGCCCCGGCCAAGCTCATCAAGCGACTGCAACGCATACAAAACGCCTCCGCACGCCTGATCCTCGATGTACCACGCCACAGTCACATCACCCCCACCTGAGGAACCTGCACTGGCTCCCCGTCGACAGGAGAATCTCCTTCAAACTCCTCATCCACGCACACAAGGCACTCCACAAGACTGGCCCAGCCTACCTCAACAGACGACTCCTCTTCTACGTCCCCAACCGCCAACTCCGCTCCGCCGACCTCTCCCTCGCCACCGTCCCCCGCATTCGAAGAACCACCACCGGCGGCAGATCCTTCTCCCACCTCGCCGCCAAGACCTGGAACACCCTTCCACTAAGCCTACGACAGACCCAAGACCTGCTGACCTTCAGGAGGCTACTCAAGACCTGGTTGTTCGACCAGTAGCAGCACCCCCCACCCTTTTTCCCCCCCAGCGCCTTGAGACCCTCGCGGGTAAGTAGTGCGCTTTACAAATTCTGTGATTGATTGATTGAGGGCATCTTAAAGATGCCCCCTGAAAACTAACCCACCACTAGTGTCCAGGCTGAGTGGCTGCTTTCAGCTGCCACCCCCAGACATGTTTCTGGACCCCTGGGTCGAGAGCCTGCTGCTCTCTGGGGCCTGAAACAATGCACATCCTGGGACGAGGTGCCAAGCTTCCACCCCCAGGATGGGCAGGGTTCACGAAGGGGAAGCTTCAAAGGCTTGCCACCTTTGTGAGCTTCCCCAGGCCACTTGCTGCTTTCAGCAACTGGTCCCCACTGGTTCTGACCCCCACTTTGGGCGGGAGAACAGGCGGGAAAAACAAGTGCGGAAGAGAGGTGTGCCCACCTCTGCCAACTCCACCCCTCAGGTGGGGGAGGCGAGGTGAAGCACAACTCCCAGTCCCCGTCATCTTGCAGATGGGGGACTCAGCCAACCAGGGACAAGCTCATGCCCCCCTCCCACTGGAGGGTGGCATAATAGGGGGTGTACCCAACCCAGTGAAGGGACCCATTGGTCCCTGCCTATTACCTACCTGTAACGCCGCTAAATCTAGTATTTAGGGGCACCCCTGAACCTTGCTTCCTCAGACGAGAAGAAACTACAAGAAGGAGGACCGAACAGCCGTGCAGCAGCTAAGAGGAAGACGCCCACTGACTTGGCCCCAGCCCTACCGGCCTGTCTCCACCTCAAACCTGCTCCTGCGAAATCCCGGTGTGTCCTGCAGCCAGCAACCTCGAAAACCCCGGAGGACCTACCTGCCTCAAAAGACTTTGTCTCCAGTGAACATCGGATTTGTTCAGCTGCAACCTCTGGCTCCGGCCGGACACCGCGAATCCGCCCTACTCTGCATCCGCCGTCCACGGCCCGAGCTCGAGTGGGCAAACACCACGAGGAGGTCCTCCTGGCGATCCCGACCCAAGATCCAGCGACTCCTGACCTGCCTCAAGCAGACGCCTGCAGCCAAAATCCAGAAGGCCCCCCCAACCGCGACCAGGAGCTGATAAGAAGATTCAACCCCAAAATGCACCCCTGCACCCGACGCCCCACGGCCTTGGGTGCCCAAACAGACAGTGCCTAACCAACCCCTAACTTCCCAACTTACCTCCCGAAGTGGTGGTTGCACCCAGAAGACCTTCGTCCCCAAGCCTGCAGTGCCTCTGCAAACCGGAGGTTCCCCATGGAAAACAGGGCGCCCGACGTCGAAACAGCACCCTGCACACAGCCGCCCTAGTGCCGCTGAGGATGCATCCTTGGTGCTACTTTGTTTCCCCATTTGCCCTGAGCTAAAGTCCAGGAGCTTTGCTCCCACAACCAAGCGGCCTGCTTGCCAGCAGCCACCAACCGGAGGCCCCCTATCCCCCACTGGATACCATTGGGCCTCAGCACACTGCTCCCGGCCGCCCTAGTGCCGCAGAGGGTGTAACTAGAGTGCATCCTTGACCCTGGGGGACCCCCGAGTCTACCCCAGATCCTCAACTCCCACTATCAAATACTTACCTCAAAACCGATAACACTATTTTCCTCCATAGGATAACATTGACTGTTTTTCTTGGAAAAGTTTCTAAGTGTGGAGTTTGAAAACCTTAAGAAATTCTTTAAAATTGCACTAACAAACCAAAACGATTTTACTTACCTGTTTGCAGGAAATGTCCCAGAGTAGTATCCAGGTATACTACTCTAAGTAAGAAAAGTAATCTCAAAAGTAACTTACCTGTAATTTTACTGAAAAGCCCATTCAAGTCTATGTACTGTATTTACAAAGTATTACATTTCTCTGAAACCATACTGCAAGTCAAAACAAAGTGCATATACAATTCCAATTCAAACTGTTTACAAACTGCATTACTACTGTAAAGTATTTATTGCTTACCTGTGCCAGGCTTGCTTGGTTCTAGAAAATAAACTAAAAGAATATTTTCATACAAAAACAATTGGTCTGAAGTTCAGTCTTTGAGTGTGTGAATTCATTTGCTGACTGAGTGTGTACAACAGATGTTTAACACTGTCCTATGATACTGCCTTACTGCTCGACCACACTACACAAATAGAGAGTGAGGTGCTATCTAACTTTACCTCTGCCTACCTTTGGGGATCCACTGGACTCTGTGCACACTATACCTCACTTTGGTATAGTATATACAGAGCCAGCTTCCTACAACAGCTTTAAATTCCGGTCTCAAATCACCTTCAGGTGCATTAGAGTGCTTTGGTCGCACAACTTCAAGACGTGGACAGAGCCCAGTACCAAAGGCTTCCTGCAGTCAGGGCACAGCTTGAATCATGTTTTCTGTGGCGACATGATTCCCTATGCAAAAAACAATTGGACAGAATGCTGCGTAATGTCAAACATTCACCCCCGTACAGAGATCTGGGCCTAAATCCATCGTTATTTTGCTCCCATGCCATTCCAGTTCAGACCCAGCCATATGCAAATCAGTCTTGACCCTGTTCCACATGGGAACAGTCCAGCCCGAACTGTCAGGCCAGGTCCTCCCTGGACTGGAAACAAGCATCCTGGGACCGGTTTCGGGGCAACAGTCCTCATCAGCCAGGCTAGCTTCACTCCAGTGGCAAAGTGAGCCCGGGACCCACGTCTGGGCAATTTATAAAAATACCAGATTTTAACATAATTTTAGACACCAAGATCGGAATCAGGGAAGTACTTTCAGAGTTATGGATTTTACAAGAAATTACGCCAATAATGGATTTTGAGGTCTGAGCCTCAAATGCGGTGTTATCCTATGGGAGGAAAGACATTTACTGCAAACATACTTTCAGGCGAAGTTCGGGTGTGCCTTTTGGAACTTAAGGTGCTAGGGGAACAAGGTCCAAAGAACCTCCAACGGTTTTAGTTTACCTGTCCTGGCGTGCCTCGGTGTAGAAGTGCTGGACGGGTTGATTGCTTTCTATGGTATAGCGCTCAAGGCTATGGGTATCTGAAAACAAAGGCTGCAAGGGGGGACAACTTTGCAGAATACAAAAGGGGGGGCTCAGCTAGGGAGGGTCTTTAGAACAAGGGGTCTCAGTAGATTGTCGTGAATTTGGGCTGTGGGGCTCGAGTGCAGAGGTGTTTGGCTGGCCACTTGCATTGGACGCTCTCACGGTTCTCGTTTGGTTTCTGCAGAGGGATGGAAAACAAAACAGCAGGGCCACTCTCGATGTGGATCTCGTTGGTCCTGCAGTCACTTGTTGTGCAGGTCGGTTTTCCTCAGCTGTGGTGTCCGGACTGGATACAAACTAGCCTTGGCTCTTGCAGGTACTCCGCTACCCAGGGTATTGGTGCAGGGGGGGCTCCTGGAAGGTCTACCATCTAGAAATTTGGTGGAGAGACTACACTGACCTCCTAGAACCAAAGACCTCCTGACGTACTGATCCCTCGGTGGGCTCAATAGCCCACAACACAGTGAACCAGGCAGATGCGGCCAATGCCTGCAGATGCAGGGGTGTGGCGGCTCCACCACAAGGGAGATGCTAGATAGTTGGCAAAGTGCTGGACAGTGTTGGGGAGGATGCACAGATTTTGGACGAGTCAGTCTTTGCCTGTTGAGGTAGCAGCAGGCAGGGCTGGCACCAAGTTACATGCGGGTCCCCTGTTCTCGCGAGTTTGGCTCTTTTCCCAGGTAGTCTAATCTGTCTGGTGTTGGGGAGGACCCCATAATACTGAATTTAGGGGCGTTTTGGGGGGGGGTATAGGGTAGCAGCGAATTGGCTACCCACCCCCGAGGGGACTATACCCCTATATGACCACTACCTGAATGACAAAACGAGACGCGGACGGACACTATGGGAGAATGAACAGATGCCAGATTCCGAGGGAAGACTGAGGAGGTGCTGAGTGATAAGGAGGTGGTGGTTCAATAGGTCTCGCATTTGCTTTAGTTAGAGCTATTGGGTAAAAAACATTGTCATTTACAACTCCATGTGTTATGGAGTGTATGTATATGGTGTGAAGTGGAATTATGTGAGCTGTATTGGAATTGTTAGTTGTGGAAATGCGTGGTGTGGAATTGTGTGGTGTGCAGTGGATTTGTGTAGTGTAATTGCGGCATGGTGGGGAGTGGAACTACGTGGATAGTATTTATGTGGTCTTGAGTACTGGAATTATGTGGAGTGGGATTGTGTGTTATGGAGTGTAATTATGTGGAATGGTATTTTGTGTTGTGGAGTGGTATGTTGTGGAGTTCTTGTGCTGTGGAATTTTGTGGCATGATGTGGAATTCTGTAGTGTGGATTGGCTGTATGTGGTGTGCTGCGCAATAGTGGAGTTGAATTATGTGGTTTGGTGTGAATTGGAAATGCGTGGAGTTGAATTGTGTGGCATCGAACTGTGTGGATAGCTTTGCCTTTTTGGTGACAAAATAAAACAAATAGGTAGGAGCTTAGCTTCAGATCTGTGTCTTTGGGTGTTTAAAAAAAGATTTAAAAAACGTGCGAGTTTACAAACATTACAATGTAGACAGATCAACCCGTGACATCAGCAGCAGTTAAATGTGCTTGAAGCTTTGCGTTTATAAATGCATTTTAAAAAATAATTAAATATTTAGCATGTTCCAAGGGTAAAGTCATTTGTGTCCACGAGGACATTGGTAGGTTCCAAAGGTGGTGCCTGTAAAAGGCAGCTAGTATGCGCATCGGGAGGAGCCCACTGAACGATGAAGCCTAATTTTTTGGGTGCCAAAACAAGTTTAGTGAATTGGTTCTGGGGCTATTCCAAAGATAATAAAATAAAGAGATTTGAGGTGTGCTAGGTTTTATATTTTTAAACAGGTAATTGATTTACAACATTGAACTTGGCAGCTTTTTCAGAAAATAATTACAGAGTCACTAGGAACAGACAACTTGCCAGAGTAATCACAGCAGGAAGTTAGTCATTACAGAAATACCTCATCACGCTACAAGGGCCTAAGAATCTCACCTAATCGTAATACAACAGGAGCTGACAAAAGTAGAAGCAAAGCGGAGTTCAAAAGAAGGGGTACTGAAGAGAAGGGGGGCTAAAGCTCATGACTGCGGAGAGAGAAAACATTGCATCTGAATGAATTTATGGCACCCCTTACCGCAGAGAGACTCAAGCATTTTGCACAGGAAGATAAGGCAATAGACTAGAGGCTGTGCTGAAATTACAAAGGAAGAAGCGCAGGTAACTGCATTTGTGAAAATAAGACCATATTCTTGTTTGTTGATTAATGTCATTTGCAGGGATGGATCCTCCGTTTGAGCGGAGGAGAGTCGCACCAAAGGCCAGAGAAGAAAAATAAAATGGTAATTTACCATTTTATTTTTCAGCAACCGACCCGCCCTGAACTGAGTGACAGGACGGGGCAAGCCAGTGCTGCAGAGTGGCATTAGCAGGGAGCTGAGCGCTTTAAAATGTCCATGTCTCTTTGGCCAGCCGTCTTGGGACAGTCAGCCAGACATGCGCATTTTAAAGTTTGCTAACCTAGCTGTCTTAGACAGCTGGGTTAGAGAAAGTGCAGTGCTCGAGAGTGCTGAGTGAGGCAGCTCCAACCAATCCTGGCGCTGCTCTCATGCTGGGGAGAGAAGCACCAGGATTGGTTAGTGCAGTTCCTGGGTCCCGGAGCCTGCCTGTAAGACGACGGTGGAGGACAATGCGTTGCGTCTCAAAGGTGTTTTATTTTTTTGCGCTCCCCCTCTTCCCACCACTCTTGGTACATGGCAGCCACCACTGGCCATTTGCATAAGATCGGATGTACACTGCTCATTCTTAAGTTTCCTTTGCATTTCGCGTAGCGCCTGGATGCTGTTTTATGGGTTTTAAAATTACAAACGAGCAAAAAATAAACTGTCACAGAATGTGACGATATTTTGCCTTTTCCTGCTACATAATTTAGTCGTCCGTGACAAATAAACTGGTCCTCAATTCGCAAATAATTCCAGTGGCCCTGGTTTTACAACAGTACACAACATGGCTGGGCCAACTATTGCGAGCAGCAGTACTGGCCCAGTGTACCCGAGACTTTCAGAAGACACTGGAATTTGCTGTCACTCATTCATCTTCTCTTTCCAGCACCCCGGGCACCTTGTACACCTCAAACACACTAGCTAACAACTGTTTCCATGGTGCATATTTTTATGAACATGTTAAAAAAAGGCCTGATCATGCGGAATTCGATTCGTCACTCTGCTGAGATTAATCCTGCCTGTGGCTGAATCTCTCATTTGAAGGGAGAGCAGGATATCGGCTGAGGGAGGGGGCCGAGCTTAAGGTTTATAAAATCGCAAATAATCGGTAAGCATATGAAATGTAAACTCAGTTTGAAAGCTGCAAATTTGTCATCAGTCGAACCAGTGTTTCATCATGCACGAACATGTGGCTTGTTGAAATCATGAGCAGTTGCAACAAAACAATGTTTAAACAAGTGTGCTCCTGGACAGCCAGGCAGATGCAAGCATGCACACGGACAGACATGGTGACAGACTAAAGTGTGCACAGACATGCAAGTTTGAACACCGACAGACAGGGTGACAGCAGCAAGCACGTAACCGTACAGATGCACGTGTGCACACAGACAGTGCAACAGTCGCAAACATACACAAAATACACACAATCACACTAATTCAGAGTAAAGGAATGTAAAGAGCAGCATGCACATGGAGACAAGCACACAACTACAGACAGTCACAGAGTAAGAAGGACAAACCAATACGAACAGGCTGACGGTCAAAGAGGAACATTTTCAATTAAGCATACAGACAAGGGAAACACACCTAGACATGCACACAGAAGCCGGCATGTATGCAAAAAGGCACACCTGTTTTGGGAAGGAATTTAGTGTGTAAACAAAAACTAGCAAGACCCAGATGTCGATCGGCCTGCTGAAATTCAAATTCGTAACGAATGGGCTGGTGCCGCTGATGGAGCAAGGTAAATAAGAAATTTTTGAACCCCCTAATATTAATGCTAATAATTAACTATTAATTGTTTTGATGACTAATCAACACTTTACGTCTTATAGACATCTTTTATAAGTGGTAACCGCAATCTATGTACAAAAGATAACCTACTAACGCTTGTCAACGTGAAATAATAATAACAATGGTTTGCGTACTAATTAGAGTAATGTTGCATGATTTGTGCTATGTAGAAAATTGTATTGTGGCTAAAGAATGCGGATGGTAAGTAAACAACTTTACATGTTGCTTTTGCTAGGTAACACCTAATTGGGGTACGTAGAATGACGGGTGGGAAACGAAAAGGCTTATTTTCTTTGTTTTAATTATGATTGTGTTTGTTTTCATAATAGTTCGTTCGGGCCTGCTAGGCCGCGCTGTAAAAATGGCTGCCGAGGCAGATGGGCTTAATGCGCAAGTGCAAAATGGCTTCCAAGTGGAAGAGAGCTACGGAAATATGTCACGTGATTGAAAGTAGAGCCCAGAATGAAAAGGATCAAGGTCACCATGACCTGTCATCAAGATGGGTGCCAAAAAGGGACTCAGCGAGAATACATGAGAACCAAAGATGCAGCCGTGAATTAACAATGAACTGTTTTAATAAAGATACAAAAGAAGTTACATATGAGGAACTGTCAATCGGATTGGTAATGTCCTAAAACCGTGTGAAAGGACAAAATTATAAACATTTTCGGAACTGGTTTGAACAAGGAGGGCAATGAGGAGATGCTTGCCACCCCTCCAATGGACCAATTAGCATGAATCTCGCGCCCCCAAAGATTGAAACATTTCTGTTTAGTAAGTTAGTAATAGGGTATAAGAGGACCTACTCTTAAGTAGGAGGAGCGCTGCTATTCATACATAATTTTTGAGCACAGAACTTTGACACTGGAGAATCGCTGCTATTTTCTTTAGGCCATTTTCTTTTAATTTAATTAATCTGTTTGCTTTTAAATCTGACTGGGAAGGAACGAGATCGATGCGGGAAACCTGTATAGGTGGTCCGTCGAGGAGGCCTGTTTAGCGGGACAGTCAGTCAGTTTTGGGAGTTCTATGCTGTGATCTGCTGTGACGAACTTTATTTTTCCATCTAAAAGGGTATGCATAAATTCTCTGAAGTATTATTTCTTATAATGATAATAAATGTATTAATTGATTAATAAAATTGAGACTTTCCAGTGCATTTTAAACCATTAGATAAACTTTATTATAATTAAAACTACGAGTCTGTGGTTCTTTAGCTCAATAATAAATGCAAATGTTTAATATGTTAAAGTGATTGAGCTGGTCTTAATCACCATCAACTGATTCCTACTAGTTGGTCCATCGACCAATGAGCGGAATACCTTGATGTTTTAGAAATTGACAGGATAAAACTAATTATGTATGATGTTTAAACAGTTATCTTGTCAACTTTAAAAAGGTATCCCGTTCTCTTCCAGCAGTCATTTAACTTTTTCTCCTAGGTAGAAGTGGATGAGATCCAGGGAATATTTGAGTGAGTGAATGTATATGCGGTGTTATGGGCCCCACCGTCATATTGGTATATTTGTGGAAAAGGAGTGTTTCCAACCTGGATGCTATGTCCACAGGAGAAGAAATTATATTAGTCGCGCTGGATCACCGCCATAAGGCATGTGATCCCCTTAGGTGAAAGGCACGCAAGAGAAGCTGCAATAAAAAATATTGTTTTATATCCTATTACTGCCACACCTTGGATTAACCGGATGCTATCCTCCCGGCACCTCCGGGCATCCCACCCTTAGGCTCTTGGACCTCTCGCAAAATATATGTACCTGTTTTTATCACAAATGTTTCCACCCCCCCTCCTAAGTCTTTTGTATACAACTTGTTAATCCTGTAAAGCGCACTGATACCCTAACGGGTCAAGTTTGCGCTCTATAAAACACAAATAAATAAATGTGGGTTAGCTAAACCCATGGTAAAGTAAGGGAGAGTGAACATCCAGTACTGCAATGGGTGCAGATTACTGCGAGAGAGCGCTAATGCTGCTACTACGCGTAAACTCTTATTAAACAATACAATAATATTAACTCATATTGAAAACAAAGACCAAAGTAACCACGGTCTTTGAACAACTACCTCACAATCCGCAATTATGAAGACCGGTATCCAGTCACATGTGGGTACCGCGTGTTAAATGGAAAAATAAAACTACAACGTTTCACTGGAGACAGGACGGCCAGACAGATCAAGTGAGTGGCGCTGATGAGAGAGTGGCAAGGAAAGTGGGTGAGAATGGGGGTGGGGAGACGAGAGGCTGAGACAGGAGAGCGAGCTGAGGAGAAGCAACAGTGAACAGCAGGAGGAGGGAGATTGGGGGCAGGAGAAGAACCAGCTGTCAGAGTACCTTCAGAAAGGCAATTAACACAATAAGCTTAAAGCACGAGCCTGAGGCAAATGAAAAAGTAGTACACCGAGATTAACATACATGGCTAGAAGTGCAATGATTCAAGTAACAGGTGCAGTCTCCAGGGCGGTACCAGAACAGCAAAAGGAGGGACAAGTGTAAACTATTGAACATAGAAAACAAAGGAAGTTTGAAAGGCACACGAAGGAACCAATGATAAGGGATGGGCGTGCTAAAAGCCCATAGAGCATAAACATGTCTCGAAGAGACCGCGCATGTGCTGCCTAGGCTAGACCTAAAAATGGCTACCTGATCACTTGCAATGTCTAGCAATGGAACTAGACATTACAGGGGCACATCTGCTCAGGCACCCTGCCTTAGGGCTCCTTAAGGCCTGCCGAGGAGTGACTTACATATAGTGTACTTTGGAACTGCACACGGAGTGGGCAATGTTGCGTTTTCGGAATGCCTTACACCATTTCACACATCTTGCAATGGTACTGCATGCAGTTTATGTGTGTGCCCCTTTGGCCCATAGGGACCCTGGGTAATATAGGTACCATTTACCAGCGACTTACAGGGGTGCTAAATTCCTTGCCAACGGTAAAACAACTGGACATGTTGCAGTTTAGGGGCTAAAAACATTGGCACTGGAGCCTGGCTAGCAGGCTTCAGTGCACTGTCAGTCGAAAACCAACATCTAGTAGTTCAAATGGGGGCAAAAAGTGTGTGTGTGTGGGGGGGGAGACGGGGGGGGGTGCAGCTGCAAAGAGAAGTCCACCTCCCTACAACTATTGCTTGTTAATTAACATTTCTGCATCAAGGCACTGAATACCATTCCATCTCATCTTAATTTTTGTCTCTGCATGAAATGTATCTTGATTTTGACAGAAGGATATCGTTCCCCATCCTTTTTGCCTTGAACACTATTACGACCCTCTTAATGTTTGCAATATCCAGCCACTGCCTGTCTCAGACATTAAATAACTAATCCTCAGCACATTGGCCTACCGGAAAAAGTGCCTCAGCGGTCACCTACTATTGCCAACATGTAAAATAACTTTGCCTGTTCAACACAACTGCCCCAGTAGGTGCTCACTATAACAGTACTCCCAACTAGAAGTCTTCTGTGTGTGCAGTCTTGTCGCAATCCAACTCATGCAATCCCCCTCCACTCCCTTGCCCATTTTCTGTGCTCTCATGCAGTTGCAGGGTGGGGAGAGAATGTTTTTGCTCTTCACCTTGCAGGGTAAGCTAGAACATATCGTATGGGATGCTCACTTGGTACCATTCACAGGGTTGAGATTGTTTATGCCAGAGAAATGTGCGGAATGTACATCTCTGCCTCGAAGCAAACATGGGGGCCGGGCCAGCTTCTGTGAGTGACCTCGAAGCAGACCGGTACGGCCAGCCTTGTTTTTGCAACAGAAGGAAGGGGGAAAAGTTTCTAGAAATATCTCCTTGGGTTGAGTAAAAGGTATTAAAGACCGGGAATGTTGACTTTCAGATAGAAGCTCGCCTGCGAAGCGGATGCATTGTCAGAGGAACTTTCGATGTTCTCGATCAAGACTTCTGACTGACTGTAAAGGGCTCCCCAGTCGTGCTGGCCAGAATATTGAAAGACTTTCGATTATATATTTCCATTATTTACTTTGTGTAAATATGCTATGAGTTTCATTACTCTGTGTATATTTCATATGTTTTTCTGCTCTGTGTACATGCTCTTTATATTTTACATCTGGGAAGGTGCATTGCCAAATAAATTTTGGCTTCCTTTTAAAAGTGTTGTACTAATAAATTCACGTGTTTCATATTAAAAGCACCTGGATCAGTTTATTGCCTCATTTTGGGAGTGCTGAGTTTAAGTGCGTCCTTTTGTATCAAATCTAAAGCAGAACACTACCCCCCCCCCAACCCCCTGCACCCCCAACCACTTCCAAATGTCCTCCTGCCCTCACCATCCTGAACCCACGTATCATATTATAATTGAAGATCTTTTTCCACCTGGAGTCCTGGTACTGCCACCTCCTTGAACATGTTCAAAAAGTCCCCAAATATCACAAACTCCAATAAGAGCACGTTTGCAGAGACTAGCATCAAATACATAGGGCAGCATTAAGTGTTCATAGTGTGCTCTAAGAGGGGCTGCATTTGGTACTCTTTCTGCTGTTCCTCACATTCTTCTTTCTACAGCCCATTACTAATATCCGAACAGCATTTCTGCAACAAGGTCTATACCAAATGAATACTAATGCTGATTTGCTTACCTTCTCTAGAGTAATCTACAGATTAGACCCACTTAAGTAACACATTTCTAGTTATTCCCTTCACAAGCCCCAACCGACAGCAAGCACTGCTGTTGCACTTAGCATGGATATATATCTTGACACCTTCCATACTTAATGACTGCTCGGAGCTGCTACTACACAGCACTAATGTAGATCTGTCATTTACATCTCTTCTCGACTAACACTCTGCTAAGACGCACTGATGTTTGTTGCCCTTTCTGCAGGTCTTTCCCTCACAAGGTATACTCACTGCCAAGCACTGCCGCTCCACACAAGACTGCTTCATGCGTCCAGGGCCTCCGAACTTTTTCATGTCCCTGCAGAAGTGGCAGACACCGCACTCTCCTTGCAAGCAGGCATCACATTTCCGGCAGCGTACCCTGCGTCGGCGAGCTCCCGACACGTGGGACGACACTGGCTTCATGTTGTATGGTGGGTTAATTCTAGCTGCCGGTCGCATAGTATGTGGCTTCGTGATGGGAATAATAGGCGCGCCGACCTTTGGCTTCAGTTGGATCTTGTACTAGAGAACGGAAAACAAATTCAGGGGGTGGGCATGAACAAAATACATGGTGAACATATAAATTTCAAATTATATGAGGCTTTCCAACATTTAGAATATTGCCAAATTGCAAACTGTTCTAAAAATATACGTTTGAGCTGCATGGTTCATTCATAAATGAAGGATGTTGGGCACTACCAAATGCAACAGAATCAGACCTCCAATAACTGGCTGAGCGCAGTGGAACAGAGCACAAGTGATATCATAAAAAGAAATTTGATTTGCGAAGAAGGGTAATCTGATCAGAGGTTGCCTCTTCAACAGACCGATAGAAAGAAAGTATGACACGGATTTTAAGCTGTGTACCTAGTTGAGTAATTCAAAGTGGGGCAGGGGCTTTATGCTAACATGGGTTCTTCGAATATTTAACTTTCCACACAATTCCAGAGTTGAAGATCTGTCTTCAGCGCCTCACTCAAATATTCACTCAAAACAGGTCACTTACCAGTGACAGAGCCGTCATACAACAGAGCTGCCGATTTACCTTGTGCATCTATTTGTTGCCATTACATAGTAACACCACAATTTAATTTAAGATGGGGAAAAATATTGCCGAAATGAAGACACTATTCTCAGATGGGTTTTGTTAAAGGTCATCATGGACACTCATTAAGTCAGTAAGAGGCATTACTGAACTATATTGCTATAGAAGCGATCGGTTCAGATGGCAAAACGCAATTTGATAGCCATCTCCCACTTTTACTTTTAGTTCAGAAGCAGTGTGTGCGGGATGCAATACACTGCAATTAAAATAAGTGGTAGGCGAGCAAAATAGAACTGTCTGGGTGATGCTAGCCACTAAAAAAATAAAATAAAAAAATAAACGAAACGACACGTCCACCAGCCTGGCACTGAAGCACCCATTTTCAGGTAGATCTGCACACTGATCAGGAACACCACAGGAACCAAAACTCTTCCAATGCCCGGGATAAAGTTATAACTCACTACAAGTGTGTATTAACGGGGGTCCGTTTGGCAAGGTCAAAAACAGAAGACTATGCTCATGAGTTCTCATCACTCCAGCATTTATGGTCTACATGTTTCAGTCACACAGTGCCAGCAAACTTGTCTTGTGGCTTTCCTCAGGACCAGACTACATCCCAAAGTTGCCCAATCTTTAGGTCACTTTCTACTAATCAGAGACGTTTGACCCATTGGTACTCTTGCACATTTAAAGGACCCTGCCCTACACTTCATCTAGGTGCCGTCTCTGGCTACTGGCGCTATTTGGGAGCTGGAGACTGTACCTAGCTGGACCAGAGGGTAAGGACCCTTTGATGAACGCAAGACTACAAAACACCCCACTCCAGTATCCTAAGAGGCAAGTGATGTGTATAGGTCATATGTCGAGCAATCCGCTAGGATCGGTTTGTAGGAGTATGCATGGCATGAGTAACCTTGTGGTATAGGCAATTATAACCTTTAGATCCAAACCCACCATATCAGTGCACCCTTGAAGGTCAAGGTAAGAAGCATGCCCCGATACAGCATGTATCAGGATCACCCTGATGAAGCACGCCGCGCAACTGGAAACACTAGTGATTGAGTTCTTTTTATAAAAAATAGATACTTCTCCGAGGTAAAACAAGGAAGTTTTCTTTACAAAATAAGTTTGTTGACTTGCCATTTTCTTTGATAGCTCAATCAAACAGGGGCTTGTAAAGCGCGGCTACTCACCTGCGAGGGTCTCAAGGCGCTGGGGGAGGGGTGGGGCTTCTGGTTGGAGGATCATTTGAAGAACCAGGTCTTGAAGTCCTTCCTGAATTGGGTCAGTGACACCGAATGTCTATGGGACAGGGAGTTCCATGTCATGGCAGCAAGGTAGGAGAACGATCTTCCTCAGGTTCTGGTCTTGTGGATCCTTGGGACAGAGGTGAGTTGGGAGGCTCGGAGTTGTATGGTGGGTACGTGGAATGTGAGGCGGTGGTTCAGGTACGCTGGTCCTTCGTTGTGCAGGGCTTTCTAGGTATGAATGAGGAACTTGAAAGTGACTTGTTGACTGGGAGCCAGTGGAGTTGGAGGTGTTGCGTGATATGGCTGCGGCGGGGGATGTCGAGGACCAGTCTGGCGGCGGCGTTTTGGATGAACTGTAGTTTCCTGGGCAGTTTCTGGGTGATGCCGGCGTAGAGTGCGTTGCCGAAGTCTAGTCTGCTGGTGATGAGTGCGTGGGTGACCTTCCTTCTGGATTCTGTGGGGATCCATCTGAAAGTCTTTCGGAGCATGTGGAAGCAGGCTGAGGAAACTGTTGATTTGGCAGTCCATCATGAGCGAAGAGTCCAGTATGATGCCACGGTTGCGTACGTGGTCTGACGGGGGGAGAGGCACCCAGAGCGGCTGGCCACCAGGAGTCGTCCCAGGCTGACGCAGTGGGTCCCAGGATGAGAACTCTGGTCTTGTCTGAGTTGAGCTTGAGGCAGCCGTCTTTCATCCATGTCCCGACGGCCTTCATTCCACTGTGGAAACTGGTTCTGGTGGTTGAGGGTTCATTGGTGAGGGAGAGGATCAGCTGGGTGTCGTTGGCGTAGGAGATTATGTTGAGTCCGTGGCTTCTGACGCTGGCTGCGAGGGGAATAATGTAGATGTTGTAGGGTGGGGCTCAGGGAGGAGCCCTGGGGGACTCAAACAGCTGATCTCTGTGGGTTCTGAAAGGATTGGTGGTAGTCTGACTCGCTGGGTCCAGCCGGTGAGGAAGGAGTGGATCCAGTCCAGAGTCCGGTCGCGGATGCCGGTGTCGTGGAGTCTGGTGATTAGGGTGCGGTGGGAGACGGGGTCGAAGGCGGCCTAGAAGTCTAGTTGGTTGACGCCTGCTATCTCGCCCCGGTCGAGTAGGGAGAGGATGTCGTCTGTGGCGTCAAGTGCAGTCACTGTGCTGTAGTTCCTTTGGAAGCCAGATTGGCAGGTGTTCCACACGTGATTCGCTTCGATGAACGCAGAGAGTTTGGCGTTGATGGACTTCTCTAGGACATTCGCTGGGAAGGGGAGGAGGGAGATCGGTCTGAAGTTCTTGAGGTCTGTCGGCTCTGAGGATGGCTTCTTCAGCAGGGGGTTGATCTTTGCGTGTTTCCAGTTGTCGGGGAAGGTGGCAGTTTCTATGGAGCAGTTGGTGGTGCGGCGGAGCTGGGGGTCGATGGGGGCGGCTGCTCTGTGAAAGATGTGGTACAGGCATGACTCCTCCCGGGTGGTCGAGGCAGTCCTTTCGAGTGATCTTGTAGCCGTCAGGGATGGCGATGGTGAGGTCTGGTCCGGAGCAGGGGTTGGTCCAGGTTTCCGGGAAGGTGACGATGTCAGGAGCGGTGGCGTCAAGGAGGTCCCAGATTTCCTTGGTGTGTTTGTGAAGGGACCGCACTCATAGCCCTAATTGGGTAAGTGGCACATCTTCAAGATGGTGGGCAATGAAAAATGTGCTTCACTTTGCCTCCAGCACTTGAGAGGTGGAGTTGGCGGAGGGGGGCAAACCTCTTCTCACTCAGTTTTCTCGCCGGTTCTCATGCCAAAAGAGGGTGTTTGAACTGGGGGCTGCCATCTGCTGCTAGCAGCAGAGGCGGGGGGGGGTCGCATTACAAAGGCGGCAAGGCCTTTGAAGATTCATTCTCGCGAACTGTGTTCATTCTGGGGGGTGGGGGGGAGGTATGACCCCTCCGCCCAGGATGGGCTTTGTTTCTTGCCTCAGAGAGCAGGGGTTCTTGCCCCAGGGTCCAGAAACATGTCTGGTTGTAGCAGCCTGCCTAAAGCCAGTCAGAGACCGCACCAAGGTTGGTAGGTTTTCCGGGGGCACCTCTGAGTACACGTTTTAATAAATCCAACACTGGTATCAGTGTGTGTTTATTAAAAGGAGGTGTTTGTTACCAAACACGGAGTTCAGTGAAACCATCAAGGTGCTGGGGAACTTGTATTGTTGAGTTTCCAGCCCATGTACTCACCATTGCTTCCCTGGCACTTATCATGCAGCTATGCCCACACCTGAGATATAGTGCACCCTGCCGTAGGGCGACTTACCTATACCTTGGGTAGTGCTGCTGGACATGGCGCACAGGCAATGTGCCATGTTGACTTTGGTCTTTCTCTGCACCAAGGCATGCAGGCTGCAGTGGCAGTGTGCATGACCATGGTGAGGGGTCCCTAGGAGACACTCTTCAGTCCCAATGCCCTAGGTACCAGGGGAAACATTTACTAGGGACTTACACTGGGTCTAAAGTTGTACCAATTGTGGTATGGTTTTAGGGAAAGAACACTGGTACTGGGAACCCGATTCGCAAGGACCCAATACTCTACAGAGGTCTTCAAACTTTTTGATGCCGAGACCCCCCTGTCAAGAGTTTTTAGGCATAAGGACCCCCTCCTGACAAAAATTTCAAGAACTTGGTACTCCTCATCATTGACAACTATCGACAACCATAAACGCCCCCAATTCCCATAGCAAATCATTTTTACAGTGGGAAAATAATATTAAACAGTGTTTATCACACCAAAGGTCAGTGAGCGTGGAAGCGTTGTCAAAGGTGTGGCTAAAAACAAAGGGCCTCATTTATGAGGAATTGGCATAGGTCAACGCCGCAAGTCTACTTGCTGCGCTGGCCTACGCCAATGTGAAAGGGCAGGAATGCACCTTATTTATGAAATATGGTGCATTCCGGTCCTTTCCCCCTGCGTTGACGCACAAATTGCTGCCTAGCGCCAATGTAGGCAGGATTGTTTTTGTGCAGGAAGGGGCACCTTCCTGCACAAAAACAATACCTAGAGGTGTTTTCCTCTTTCTATGTGAGCTGCAGAATACAACACATAGAAAGAGGAAAAAACGAGGAGAAATGAAAACATTTCTCCAAGTTACGCCTGCTGTGGGGGAGGTGTAAGGTTTTGGTGCTCCTCCATGTTAACATGGTTTTGTAAATCTGGGGCAGCGTCAAAATCCATGGGTGTTGCATGGGAACACCCACCACAATGCCCATGTAACACCTAATTGACAGACTAAGGCAAGGCAGCGACTTGCGCTGCTTTGTCTTACTCCATATCTATCAGACCATGTAAAGCCATGTAGGGTGACTTTTCGTTGCCTCTTAGATATGATTGAGATGCTTGTGCCAACAGAGCTTAAAAAAAGTGACGCTCCGGCAGTGCAAGCCTCTCAAACCAGCCCCAAAATATTTTGCACGTTTTTTAGGTCTTTCACCATGAGATAGGTACATATAAAATAATGAGTAGCTTAAATGAAAAATAAAATTTAAAAAGTTGTTACTCAGTGGGAAATGCTCTGTAGTACATTATGAAACCTTTATTAGTTAATGCACTACAGAGGTCTGTGTGTAACCAGAGAGCCACAGAATTAAATTTGGTTGGCGCAGTGAAGAATAGCGACGTGCATTTTTAGTGCTACAAGGTCACAGCCTGTGACAGAAAGCACTGTGAATGTGTAAGTCATTATTTTAAGTATTACACACATTTTAAGTATTACACACAAACTGCAAATAGTGTTCGGATAAAATGGAGCTTCCAAACATGTAAATTTTAGTAATACCGGAGCATAAGTGATGCATTATGTTTTTGCATAACTGTCCCTTCAACACCTCCTCAAGGGTACTAAGCGCTGTGTAAATTAGGATTAAAAGCATGCACTTCACAGCCCAGTTGTTAACTCTTCCTACTACCACTCAAAACAAAACCAAATCTTTGCCATCACAAAGCAATTAAGGCCAGAATCGCTCCCAAGCGCCCTTTACATTTGCAGATTAACTCATAACACAATTGCATTTCATTCAGGCAACCTGGCATGAAGGATTGTTTTACCTATCTGCCCAGCCTCTTCCTTTCACAGCACAGGAGACTCATTTAACTTCAGCTGAAGCATTTTAAACACCGGAATGAAGCGTTTCGGTTTCCACAAGGAAGAGCACGTGTTTTAGATTCCAGGCAGAAGTGAGGCCTGGAAATGCGCGACCCCCTTCCCAGGACTTCACGCCCCCCCTGGGGGTCGCGCCCCACAGATTGAAGACCTCTGCTCTACAGTCAACGTTGCATCAAAAGCCAGGCAAAAAGTGTGGGGAGGTATGGGGGGGGTGGAGGCAAGGAAGAGTTCAGTGAAGTAGAAACCAACTTTCCTACATGTACTCCGAGGGCAACTTAGAGGTGCCGCCTGAAAACCTACCAAACCTAATGTGGTCTCTGACTGGCTGTAGGCAGCCTGCCACTACCAGACAAGTTTCTGGACCCCTGGGTCGAGAGCGCCCACTCTCTGGGGCCAGAATCAAAGCCCATCCTGGGCGAAGGTGACAAACTTGCTTCTCTAGAATGGGCCCAGTGCTCGAGAGTGAAGCTTCAAAGGCCTGCCGCCTTTGTAATGCAACCCAAGCCTCTGGTGCTAGCAGCAGATGACCTCCCCCGGTTCAAACTCCCACTTTTGCTGGGAGAACCGGCAGGCAAAACCAAGCTAGAGCAGGTGTGCCCACTTTCGCCAACTCCATCCCCCAGGTGCTGGAGGCAAAGTCAACCATACTTTTCAGTGCCCACCATCTTGAATGTGGTGGGACTTTTCCCAATCAGGGCTACGGCTCTGCCCCCCTCCCACAGGAGGGCGGCATAATAGTGGGTGTTGACACCCCAGGTAAGGAACCCATTGGTCCCTACTGGTTACTCCCCTGTAACACCCCTAAATTCAGTATTTAGGTGGCTCCGCCATCTGACTTCGACGACTTACAAAGAAGAGCCATGCCGGAGCAAAGACTGAAGGCACCAACTGACTTGGCCCCAGTGTAATGGGCCTGTCTGGAACCCTCAAAGACCCTGCTGAAGAGATACTCGCCCCGCAGACCTGTGACCTCCAAAACCCTGGGAGGGCTGCCTGCCTTCCAAAAAGACTCCTAATCTCCAGCGGACCTGTCCAGAAGGAACCAACTGCAAAGAAAAAACTCTGACCTGAGGAACCGAGAAACTGCCTCCAATCCCAACTCTGCACCCAAGGCTCACAGCCCCAGTGGCCCACCAGTCCTGCGAAGGTTCCCCAGCACTTCTGAGACTGAGTCCACTTTGGGCGGACCCCTGCCGGATTCCTCATTGATGCCTGCAGACTCAACTTCAAGGCGCCCCAACCCGCAACCTGACCAGTAAGCCGTTTCTCGGCGCCAAAAGGACACCCCTGCAGTCAAAGGCCCTGGGCCTTATGGAGCTTGGCCAACTGTGTGCCTACGTCCCGTAGCATCTCTACTTACCTGGACAGCTGTGGGCTTTCTTCATACGGCCTTCTGGCCAGAGCCTTTGTTCAAAACCGATCTTCATTGAATAGCATTGGTTGCACAACGCTGTGTTGGTGCATCTTCAATCATCCCCAGTCTCTATTGGTCAACACTGGGCGTCCGACCTCTACTTTGACCTCTGCATCCGGCCGCCCGTGCCACTGCTGGTGAACCTTTGGTCCCAACTTGAACCTTGCCTAGTGCGGACCTTAAACCCCAAAGACTAGATTTTTTAAGTTGTGTACTTACCTGTGAAACTGTAGTCTTGTTTTCCTCCCATAGGATAACATTGCTGAAATGAAAAATGCATTGTGTCCACTTTTTAAAATCTCAAGTATTTGTCAAAAAACAAAATTAACTTTTTGCTAACATCTTGGTCTTAAAAAAATCTTGATAGCTTATTTGTCTAAAATTGATGTGGGTCTCTGTGTTGTGTGCCATTTATTAGTCTGTGTGCATAACAAATGTCTTGCACTCCTTTATGTTGGGTCCAAGACTGCTCGCCCACACTACCACAAATAGAGCACTTTAGATTTACATTGAGCCCTGTAAACTTCTGGGGGACTCTCTGGAATCTGTGCACGATATAACCACTTAGTGGTATACCATATACAGAGCCAGCTTCCTACAGTCTAGCACAAGTGTCTCCAATGAGTAGCTCGTGAGCTACTGGTAGCACTACAGCTACCAATAAGTAGATCTCCTATGCAGAAACCAACCTAGTGCTTGGCTGAATTTTATATGTAAACAAAAACTGAAAAGTATTAAGAGAATGAATGTATCTCCAGAACTCACAAGCTGATGTTTTTAGAAAAATGGTTGAATTTCCAAATATATATTAAAGTAGATACTGGAGTGACAAATCATGACGCGTGGGGGTGACTTCTTACCTACAGTATTACCTTGGTGCCTGGGGCACTGCAGCTATGGCTGTTATGTATTACGCATGTAGATGCATTCCACATTGACAAAGCCTTTTTAGGTCTAGCCTGGGCAGTGCATGCGCTGCTCTTTGAGGCATGCTGTACTGAGGTATAGCATAGTAGCTCCAACCATCTTTTCAATTGGCTGTCCTTGCGAAATCATTGCTTTTCATTTATCAATAGGCTTAATCGTCCCTCCTTGGTACCTCCTTGCCTGCATTTGTAACCACCCATAACGACTGGACTTTTTACTTGTGTTGTTACACGGTCTGCTTTATAAGTCAGTGTAGGAAGGTATGAACCTTCTGCATGGTTACCCCCACTTTTTGCCTGGTGCTAAGCTGTGTTTTGACTAGTCTGACTGGGATCCTGCTAATCACGACCCCTCTCTATCTGCTTTCTCCTTAAATTGTTGTGTTCAGTACTTGGGTACATCCCAGATTGGATACTGGGGTACCCTTGTCAGTCCCTAGTATATGGTACCCATGTACCCAGGGCATAGGCACCCCAGAGGTCTCCCATGAGCTGCAGCATGTATTGCGACACCCATGAGAGACCATTCAAAATGGAACTACAGGCCTGCCTTTACAGCCTGTGTAAGTTGGTGCTTGCACCACTTACTAAAGATATAGGTTTACTATATCTGGGGTCACTGCACTTAAAACCTATGTCACCCCTATAGCAGGCCTTTGCAATCCTGAAGGCAGGGTGCTTGGTTCTAAGTGAGAGGGTGCCCCTGCATGAGCAGGACACCCCTGCAGTCTACCGAGTCCATTCTCCCAGGTTGTCAGTGATGCAGCCATATACTACATAGAGGGGCACCGCGTAATAACGCGCTGACCATCTCAAACAGCTGCAACGAATCCTATCATGTTTGGTATCAAACATGTTGGCATCATAGCTCCCACACCGTAAACAGTGTGGGAGGTAGGATTCCAAATACTGGAAGAGCCCTCCGTTAGGCTCTGTGTTCCCGGTGCCAACCTTCTAGTCCAGGACAACACAAAATGGTTGCTGCCTACCAGAGACACATTTCTGCCCTCCTGCTGCTGAGCCAAGCTCGAGCAGAGGAAGGTGGAACAATAGGCATCCTGTCACAGGGAGGTGTGACCACCTCCCAGACAGGATTTAGTGTATTGGGACCGGGTGGGTGCGCTTGCCAGCGCCTGAGAGGCACATTTGATGTCCCTGTGGATAGTCCAGTTCAAACCAGTTCTGGGAGCAGTTGGCTCCCGCTCTGGCGCAAAACTGAACAGAGGACATGGAAGTAACCTCGCCCCTGTCCAGATCCTCCCCTGGGAGGGTCCCCTGAATCTTCCCTACCCTTTCCCCTAGGGTACTTAAGGGCTTACCCGGGTGTAGATCCCTAGATTCGTCATGGGATAAGATTCAGATCAGACACCACTGCACTTCTACAGTCTGGGCACCCTGGACTTCACCGGACTTAGTTTGGGCCTTACTTTGTCTCCCTTCCAGTCTGCTGCATCGTCGGTGCCCGTGCATCATACAGGAACCTCCAAGGCCTGTGAAGCATCAAAAACACCTGAAGTAATCTCCCTTGGACTGAAGGAGTCACTCTACCCTCTCACGAAGTTTGAAGCCAGTATTCCTCGTGGGTGTTGCAATAACCGAACCTCTGTGTACTTCGTCCAACTTGCAGTTGCAAAGGCTTGCTGGCTTCTTTGCAAGAATATCTTCCGGCTCCAAGTAGCCCCAACCTCGAGCATCTCCTGTGACCAGAATCTTCAGCCACACCGCATCGTGTGCACCGTGGCCTGCATCTTTTGGTGAGCTGCTAGAGGTCCTCTCGCGACTCCAGTGCCTCCGGCCTGTAGGTCCACTTGTTTCTTTTGGGCTCCCCCGATTGCTCAGGCATGCCCGGACTCCCCTGCCTTTGGAGTCCCCCCTGGACTTGCTGGTCTCAACGTTGCTCCTTCTTTGATTCCTGAATGGCTGCCTTTGCCAAGGCTTGTAGGTGCTTTCGCCTGACAGAACCCTCAGCACTGGACATCCTTCATGGGACAGCTCGTATCTGGGTCCTGGTCATCCTCAGCGTCGCCTGGTCCTCACAACTGCAGAGTCAAGGTCCTTGTCATCCATGCTTAAGCAACCGACATCGGAGGGCATTCGTCTTCCAAGTCTCCTGGTCACCCCTGAGTGACACGACTGTCCCCTCTGCTTTCAGGTACTCTTCAAGAATCCACGTTTGGATTCCCTTGGACACTTTCTTCTCTTTCAGCAGTGACACTTTCCTAAAGTCCTCCATTGGGTTCGGTTTCCGACACTACTTCACACATATGCACCCGGATTCCCTGGTGTATCCACGGGTGGGGTGGCTCGCCAACCTTCTGTCTTCCACGAGGTTTCTTAAAGGTCCACTGGGAAGGGTCCTTAATCTTTAAAAATCCAACCGCGACTTGCACACACACTTGTACAGATCACGCTGTCGTGTTCCCACACTGCACACGCTGTCCGTGGGTTCCCTATCTACTCACCTTGTGTGGTTCTGTGGGTTCCCAGCAATTCTACGTCCTCTCGACAGTCTTGATCAGAGTTGTGGTTCTTATACCATTCTTAGTATATGGTTTTGTCCCTCCCCCCTGGGGCCACTGTATTTCATGCTATTTACTGAGTCTTTGCTAAAATATTGTGTGCATTGTGTTTATCTCTGTGTTGGAGATACTTGAACATTCTAGAGAGTATTATATACTAAATACATATTTTTATAAATACTTGGTGTGGTTCTTTTCACTTAATCTATACTATAGAACTGCATTCTGGTAAAACAAGCTGCTTTACACTCCTTCTGGACTAAGCCTGAAGGCTGCTCTCCACAGCTACCACTTAGAGAGCTTTCTAAGGTTGTCTAAGACCTGTTAAATCACCATCAGGGTTGTCTGGACTGGTGCAAGGTGTCCACTGACATTAGTGGACATTATATACCAGGCCAGCCTCTCAGTCAGTGAGCACTAATTTTCTTTAATGATCTTCCCCAATTCCACTCACATCGCAGCACGCTGAACGCCTTTACTAATATATTTAAATTACAGCGCGGTCCCCTTTAACTATAGCGGCCGCACTTACTTAATTTATTGCACTTATTTAATTATTTATTTTACAGCATGGGTCGCTTTCACTTTAGCAGCCGCGCTACAGAACCTTTATAAATATTTTTTTTTCCCTTTGAGTGAAAGCGCCCCATACGCGCTCTCACTTTAATATTGGCCGCGCTGCTTTCTTTACATGCTGCTCACTGTAACCCGAATACGCAAGCAGCGTCTAGAAGAAAGGGGCGCAGCCACCATTAAAGTGCTCTCACATTTGCTAGAGTTTGAGCTATTGGCATTAAAAATAACAATGCCTTTTATATACGAGTTGCTTTTAAAAAACAAATACAAGGCATTGTCATTTACAATGCCAATAGCTTAAACGCTTGCACCTTTTACATTGAAAATGCTCGTTTACGTTACTGCTGGCAACTATGCCTGATGAACTGAGGTGATCATTGCTGGTAGTCTTGCATATGGTGTCCACTATTTTAATTTGTCTGATGTGGTCGCTATTGCAACACTAGTATTAGTAGCTCAGGATGATTTTCATTGAATATAAGTAGCTCTCATTACAGTGAGGGTTGGAAGACCCCTGGTCTAGCAATAGCTGTGCTATTAAGCCAAATAGTTCACTATGGGCAAATGAGTTTTCAAAGAAGGAAAAGGCTTTACTGGAAGTAATGGATTAAATTAGTAAATCAAAAGCAAGCAGTCAAAATTGAGGGCCCGGTGTCATTTGAAAAAGAACAAACAATTCTGAAAGAAAGTAGCAGCTAAATGAGTGAGAAGCTCTGCTTAACCAGGACGATGACAGAATTTGCCAATCACCAAAGCATTATTTCACCCATCTTGACATCTTTGATATAGAACTGTAGGAGGCTGGCTTAATATATGGTGCACACTTAAGTGAAGAACCTTGTACTAATCCAGACAACCCTTATGGTAATTTTAGTTGTCTTAGACAACCATAGAAAGCTAAGTGGTAGCTGTGGAGAGCAGCCTTCAGGCTTAGTCCGGAAAGCGTGTTAAGCAGCATGTTTTACCAGAACTAATCATAGTGTAGGTTAAACAAAAAAGAACCACACAGTGTAGTTATAAAAATAGTTGTATTTATTATACACACTTACTAACACATTAGTATGTCTCCTATCCGGAGATATCAACACAATATTTCAAATGGTAAAGGGTAAGTAAGCACAAATACAGTGGTATACAGGGGGAGACCAAACCATATACTAAAGAAGAGGAATGCGAACTGCTCAGAAGAGCTGGGACACAAGGAACCATCAGAGGCAAGTACCCAGGAACCCCACGGAGGCTGTGTGCAGAGTGGAAACACAGCTGCGTCCTCAATGCAAATCAATGGGGAAGTCGCAGTTGCAGTTAAGGACGACCCTTCCCAGTGGACCCTGAAGAAACCCAGTGGAAGACAGAAGGTAGGAGAGTCACACCACCTGTGGATACCCCAGGAACCAGGATACCTACACCAGGGAAGCCGGAGGCATAGGTGCGAAGTGACGTCAGAAACCGCCTTAAACCACAATGGAGGACCTTAGAAAAGATGCCGCTGGCGAAGGTGAAAGAGTCCAGTGGAATCCAAGGATGGGTTCTTGGGGAGAAGTACCTGCAAGCAGAGTGGACAATCTATGCCACTCGGAAGTGACCAGGAGGCACGGAAGACCAACAACCACCGATGATGAAGATGCAGGAGTGAGGACGGTGATCTTGTCGCTGCAGCTGTGAGGACCAGGTGACGCTGTGGAAGACCAGGAGCCGTTCACGAGCTGCACCGTTACAGAAGTTGAGAACTAGAGGGTTGGTGTCCGGCAGGAGCACCAACGAGCCTTAGCAACAGACGTGGTAAACAAAAAAGGCTCAGCATTGGGACCAGCAAGGTCCAAGGGACTCATCAAGTGCAGGACAGTCAGAGCAGGCCCGGAGCCAGCAGGGGAGCCCACTGAAACCAAAGACCACCCTCAAGAGGACCCACAGGCCAAAGGCACGGAAGTGTCAAGAGGACCTCGAGCAGCTCACCAAGGATGCAGGCCCACGGCGCAGAGGATGCAGTGAGGATGAAGATCTCGACAGGAAGAGATGCTGGAGCTTCTTGTAGCCCAAAAAACTCTGGAGGACAGAGGCAACAAGCCTTGGCAACGGCAAGTCGACGCAGTGCACGGGGGTTCTGTTCCAGTGGTTCTGGCGAGGGATACTGGCCTCAAACTTGCTGAGAGGACAGGTCAGGCCTCGAGGGAGTTGCAGAACCACCATCTGTTGCTGAGCCTTTCGGAGGACGTCAGGAGCAGCAGACTATCCAGCTTCGTTGCGGTGCTTGCAGTTGCAGGTGAGCAATTCCTTCACTCCAAGGGAGATTCCTTCGGGTGTCCGATGCCTACAGGCCTGGAGAAGAACCTGGATGAAGCACAGGCGAAGAAGACTTGCATAACAGCGAGACCAGGAGCAGCAGGAGTCTTCCTTGGTGCAGTCTTGGTTCCACACGAAGTCCAAGGTGCCCAGACGGTTGAAGTGGTTTCGAGTTTGAATCTTGTCCCACAACGAATATGAAGAGCCACCCACAGGTAAGCCCTTAACTACCCTAGGGAAAGGGTTGGGATGATTCAAGGGTCCCTCCTAGAGGAGGGGCTGGACAGAGGGGAGGATACCGACATGTCCTTTGTCCAGTTTCGCACCAGAGCGGGAGCCAAGGGCACCCTGAACTGGCCCAGACAGGAGTATGCAAGGAGAGCACCAAATGTGCCCTTCAAAGCAGTCTGGTGGCGCTGGCAAGCGCTCCCAACCCAATACACCAAGTCCTGTCTGGGAGGTGGTCACACCTCCCTGTGAAAGGAAACCTATTGTTCTACCTTCCCCTGCTTGAGTTTAGCTCAGCAGCAGGAGGGCAGAATCATGTCTGTGGACGGCAGCAGCACTAGCTTGCTGTTAGACACTGGAAGGCTGGTACCGGGAATACAGGGGGCACCCTAGGGGGAACCCCCCCAGTACATGGGATCCTATATACAACACTGGAACCTGTGTTGGGGTGGGATTCCAATGAACAAGTTACTTACCTTCGGTAACGATATGTCTGTAAGAAATATAGGTTAGTTATAGATTCCTTACCTTAGAATCTCCCCCAGGCGTCAGAATGAATCCGGAAAGTTTTTCGTCAGCAGTACCCCAGCGCGTCTGAAGGTGGCGTCGGTCGACTCCGCGTCCATCGTCGTGATCGCCGGGATGACGTAGCGGAAGTTACATAGACGCCGCCCTCGCGTGCTGACGTCAGTTCTGTACACTACTTTCCACGCCAGAAGCGCAGAGCCATGCAAGACACTGACCACTGGTGCACAAAACTAGGGCCCTGAAAAGATGTCCTTAACCCTAGAAGTCAGTTCGCAGAATGGGGAGGATGGGTGGGGAGGTAAGGAATCTATAACGAACCTATGTTTCTTAGAGATATATCGTTACAGAAGGTAAGTAACTTGTTCATCTGAAAAAAAGTTATAAATTCCTTACCTTAGAATAGATACCCCAGCAATACCAACCCCGGAGGTGGGTCTGCGACCCAAGTTCACACCAGAAAGTCCTGGAGAACAGAACGGCCAAAGTAGCCGTCTCTCCGGACTCGATTGTCCAGGCAGTAGTATCTCGTAAACATGTGCAACGATACCCACGTAGCTGCCTGACAGATGTCATTCAGGGAGACTCCCCGTCCCAAAGCAGTAGTAGCTGCAGTCGCCCTGGTGGAATGGGCACGCAGCCCCACTGGAGGCTCCTTCTTGGCCAAAGAATAGCAGGCTTTGATGCACAGAACGCCCCACCTGGAGATGGTCCGTTTGTGCACGGCCCGACCTTTCTTAGCGCCCACATACACAACAAAGAGCTGGTCATCCACCCGGAATTGTTTTGTGCGATCCAAGTAGAAAGAAAGCGCACGTTTTGGATCCAGAAGGTGGAGCCTCTTCTTTTGAAGGATGCGGAGGCGGAAAGAAGGTGGGCAAAGTGATAGTTTGGCCAATGTGGGAAGAAGTAACCACCTTGGGAAGGAAGGAAGGTCTAGTTCTCAGGACGACCTTGTCCGGATGGATAGCCAGAAAGGGAGGCTTAGAAGAAAGAGCTTGTAGCTCACTCACCTTGCGAGCAGAGGTGATGGCCGCCAGAAAGGCAGTTTTCAGTTGCCTGAGAGGACAATTATGAAGCGGCTCAAAGGGAGCGCACATAAGATATGTAAGATCCAAGTTCAAGTCCCACTGGGGCATTAAGAAGAGAGCAGGAGGTAAAAGATGAGTAATGCCCTTAAGAAATCTATTTACAACAGGGGACTTCAAAAGAGAAGGCTGATCAGGAAGCCTAAGGAAGGCTGAAATGGCCGAGAGGTAGCCCTTAAGAGTGCCCAGAGCAGAGCCCTGCTGGGCCATAGATAGGAGGAACAAGAGAACCTCAGAAAGAGGGGCAGAAAGGGGATCCACAGCCTTTGCTGTGCACCATGCCACAAATTTATTCCATCTGCAGGAGTATACCGTCTTAGTGGAGGGACGCCTGGCTGCCAAGATTACATCACAGACTTCTGAAGGCAGGTCAAACGACATCAACTGCCGCCGCTCAATCTTCATGCAAGGAGGTGGAGGCTGGACAGGTTCGGGTGGAGGACCGTCCCCTGCTGCTGCGACAGAAGATCCTCCCGAAGAGGCAGTCTGATCGGAGGATCGATGGCCATGTTGAGCAGCTCGGGATAACACTCTTCGTGCCCAATCCGGAGCCACAAGAATGACTCGCGCTTGATCTTCAGCACTCTGGGCAGAAGTGGTATAGACGGAAAGGCGTATAGAAGACCGCAACTACTCGAGACGAAAAGCGTCGCCTAGCGAGTGCCGCCTTGGAAATTCCAACGCGCAGAATTGCTGACATTGCGCGTTCTCTTCGGTGGCGAATAGATCTAACCAAGGCTCTCCCCACTGCTGAAAGAGACCTTGCACCACCTCAGAGTGAAGACGCCATTCGTGATCCATCATGCACCTGCGGCTGAGTTCGTCCGCCCTGGCGCTCAGTGAACCTGCCAGGTGTTGAACCACCAGGGATATGCCCCGATGTTCCAGCCATGTCCAGAGGCGGAGGGCCTCTTGACATAGGGTCCACGACCCCACCCCACCTTGTTTGTTGCAGTACCACATGGCGGTGGTGTTGTCCGTGAACACCTACACTAATCTTCCTCGTACAGAGGGAAGGAATGCTTTGAGTGCAAGACGGATTGCCCGAAGCTCCAGAAGGTTGATGTGGAGCCAACACGGTAGGAGGAGACAACATTCCTAGGTCTGGTGAGGTATCCAGACCACTGGCATCCCCCAGTTCCTCTCTCCAGTCCGGATTGTACTCTAACTGGTCTGTCAAAGGGTCACCAGACCCCTCCCAGTCTTCCTCACCCTCTTCTGGCTGCCAATCTGGCTGAAAATAGCCAGGGTGGAACACAGGGACAAAAGTACCCATCTGCGTCGGATCTGGCGTCGGCCGACGCCGGTCCGACTCAGTGTCCACGTCGAGGTGGAAGCCGGGGTCGACGCCAGCTGCAGGTCCAGCCGGCGTCTGCTGCAGACATGGTGCCGGTGGAGTCAGCGCCGGTGTAATAAGGTCGACCTGCGCCGATCCGCATCCAGGCCTGGATCCAAGGGGGCACTGCGGTGCCGAGGCCGAAGCTGCCGGCGTCGAAGGCCTAGGGACCCCAACCGAGTCCGCAGGGCCCGAAAGCGCGCCGGCGGAGTCGGACTACCCAAAGATGGCGTGCATCGCTTCGTAAAATTTACAAAGCTGATCAGGGGTCGCTCGCCAGAAGGCCGGAGTCGACCCTGAAGGCTCCGCATGCGGAGCTGCGGGAGGGGCACCACCAGCACCCTGCGTCGGCCGACGGGAAGTCGAAGAGCGACAATGCTTCTTCGACTTCTTCTTGTGCTTCGACTTACCTGAACCCGAGTGCGAAGACTTAGAGGAGTGATGATGAGGACTCCGCGATCGGTCCCTTGACCTCCCACACGACCAGGACCTTGCGCGACGCGGAGCCGACTGCCAGGCCTCGAGGAGCTTTCGGGACCGCTCCCGCAAATACTTCGGGGCGATGGTTCGACAGTCGGAGCACGACTTGGGGTCATGGTCATGCTCCAGGCAGAAGAGGCACACGCCGCGCGGATCCGTCACCGACATAATTCGGGAACAGGAACTGCAGGCCTTGAAACCGGGCATCCCTCGTGCACCAGGAGTCGGATAAAGACTTGAAAACGAAGTCAACAAAAGTCGTAAAAAACTCAGTCAAGAAGTGACTGGGGGTACCGCTCTCCCCGGATCTGCGCTTGCTGGCGCGGAAAAATAAAGAACTGACGTCAGCGCGCGAGGGCGGCGTCTATGCAACTTCAGCGACGTCATCCCGGCGATCACGACGCCGACGACGGACGCGGAGTCGACCGACGCCACCTTCAGAAGCGCAGGGGTACTGCTGACGAAAAACTTTCCGGATCCAGTCCGACGCCTGGGGGAGATTCTAAGGGTAGGAATCTATAACTTTCTTTCAGATATGTTTGATAACAAACATGACCAGTTTCAGTGCAGCCAATATATAGACAGACATTTTGTATCTAACTTAATGTCCACTATATGTATTAAATGACTGACCGCAATTACAAAGCCTGGAGAGGTTTGTAGAGGGGCCCTGCTCATTCAGGGGCACCCTCACACTTGTAACCAAGCATCCAGCCCTCAGGACTGAAGAGCCTGCCATAGGGGTGACATAGGTTTTAAGTGTAGTGACCTCCGATATAAGGAAGCATATCTGCAGTGAGGGGTGCAAGCACCCACTCTCAGAGGCTACAATGGCAGGCCTGTAGTCAGTTTGAGTGGTTCCTCATGGGTGGCATAATACATGCTGCAGCACATGGGCGACCCCTGGTGTACCTGTGCCCTGGGTACCTTAGCACCATATACTAGGGACTTAGAAGTGTACACCAGTAGCCATTATGGAGGTACCAAAGTACTTATTTCAACAACAAATGTGAGAGCGAGGAGTTAGAGGGGTCACGTCCTTCTCCCCGAGATATAGCCAATAAACAATGTGGACGTACCCAGTACCTGAATAGAGGACACTGGGGGCTCACAGTGCAGGAGAACCATCAGGTTCTTTTAAAAGACCCCTCACACACCAACCTAGTTGGTGTC
This sequence comes from Calotriton arnoldi, assembly GCA_963921515.1. Taxonomy (NCBI): domain Eukaryota; kingdom Metazoa; phylum Chordata; class Amphibia; order Caudata; family Salamandridae; genus Calotriton; species Calotriton arnoldi. Next base: position 93,153 of record CAWUFW010021951.1, read on the forward strand.
ATGCTTCATCATTGGGGTCCCAACCAGGCGGCCGAGTGCCGCCCGGTTGTGCTACGACGCCTGATTACAGCGGAGCTGGTGTAATGTGATAGTGTGATGAAGTGTGGTGCTAAATTATAAATACCTCCGGGGATCCTTGCCTAGATATCCAAAAATTATTTAATAGTGGCGGCCCGGGGTATGGATAAAAACAGGGGGGTAGACAACCATAGGAATATAATAGTTCGCTGTTGTCAATAAAGACGGTCTACATGTTTCAGCCCCAGAAATAAATATAGGGGGGGCTTGCTTTCTTCAGGACCAGAGGTGAAAACAGTTAATAAAAAGTGAGTGGCAAAAATCAGGCCACGTGTCAACAAATAATCACGGCCCACACGCTAAGGTGGGGAGGAATAAAACGATGGTCGCAATTTGCGGCTCATATGTAGGAACACTCGGTTTTTGAGAAGGCAGCTGATCGGGCCCAGGAGGGGGACCGGTAGTCCCAACACTTGTGGGAGGCGGTGTGCCCTCGATACACCTAAGTCAGGCTCCGTGGGTCTCCGCTGAACCGAGTGTTCCTACATATGAGCCGCAAATTGCGACCATCGTTTTATTCCTCCCCACCTTAGCGTGTGGGCCATGATTATTTGTTGACACGTGGCCTGATTTTTGCCACTCACTTTTATTCACTGTTTTCACCTCTGGTCCTGAAGAAAGCGCCCTCGGAGGTATTTTTAATTTAGCACCACACTTCATCAAACTCATCAAGGAATCAACACCTAAGAGGATTTTTGATAACATTACCCGAGAAGAGAGAAAGCTCTCCACCTCCTTCAACAGAGAATGGATGTCATTATAAAACCGGCAGACAAAGGTGGTGCAGTGGTTGCCTTGAAAGTAAGTGATTATATTGAGGAAGGAATGAGACAACTAATGGATACCAACACTTACAAACCTTTAGAAACTGATCCCACAGAAGACTTAAACAAAGAAATTAAGAACATGGTTGTAAGGTACAAGAGCTTAAACCTCATTGATGAAACAACAGCAGATATACTTGTTCATCCCAAACCAAGACCTGGGAGATTTTATATGCTTCCCAAAATTCACAAAATGAACAATCCTGGCCGTCCCATCATCTCTGGCAATGACACAGCTACTGAGAGACTATCTTTATTTGTCGACCTGCACCTCCAGCCCATTGTACAGGAACTTCCATCATTTGTTAAAGATACCAGTCACTTCCTTCTAGATTATTGAAAAATTAAACCAAACCTACACATTTGATGATGATACTCTTCTGGCTACATTTGATGTTACATCATTATACACCAATATACCACATGAGGATGGGCTTATGGCATTATCTGAAGCTCTTAATAAAAGAACTGTGAAAAAGCCATCAACAAATGTGCTTACCAACTTTGCAAGAGTTATCCTTAAATCCAACAATTTTACATTCAATGGTAAACACTATCTGCAGATACAAGGGACTTCCATGGGCACTCGGATGGCTCCATCCTATGCAAATATCTTCATGGGCAAACTAGAGAACTGTATACTTGCTACTTATAGCATCAAACCACTGGTATGGCTAAGATACATTGATGACATATTTATAATATGGAATGCAGGAAGTAGAGCATTGGAACAATTTACAGCTTATATCAACAATATCCATCCTACCATCAAATTTACCAGCAGCAATACTAAACAGAAGCATCATCTCCCTTTTCTGGATGTGCTACTCACCATTCAAGAACAAAAAATTACAACTGATCTGTACCACAAGCCTACAGATGCTCATTTGTATCTAAACTGGACTTCATGTCACCCACACCACACTAAACTGAGCATCATCTACAG
>CAWUFW010021952.1:0-107666 GCA_963921515.1 Calotriton arnoldi
ACAACTACCTGGGGTGGTTCTTGGGGTCCCTCGATTCTAGATGCCCTAGACCTAGGTCTAGCAAACTAAGATTGTAATATTCAATTGTGCTAAACTTATCCTGATAATATTTGACTTGTACATATGTTCCTGACCTCTAATCTCATAAAGAGATTAGTAGAGAGTGTTTATTAATAAATACATATATATTTGATATATATACCTGTGTGGTGTCTTTTCATTTGGTGATTCAAGAGATTGTGTGGTAAAACAAGCTGCTTTACATTCCTTCAAGACTTAGCCTGAAGGCTGCTCTCCACAGCTACCACTAGGATAGCTTTCTATAAAGGTTGTCTTAAACCTATCTACCATAAGAGTCGAATTGTTCTGGTGCAAGGTGTCCACTTTAATTAGTGAACAGCATATACCAGGCCAACTTCTCACACTCAGGAACCATAAGAATGATCACGTGTCAGGAACCATAAGAATGACCAAATCTCAGGAACCCTAAGAATGATCATATCTCAGGAATCCCAAGAAAGACTATGTGTCAGGAACCCTAACAATGATCTTGTGTCAGGGACCCTAAGAATGATCGTATTATCAGCCATGAAATGTTACTAAGGGCACTCATTCTCCATCATTCACGACATGTTACTGAGGTCACTCATTCATTATCAGCCATGACATGTTACTGAGGTCACTCATTCATTATCAGCCATGCTATATTACTGAGGGCACTCAGTCATTATCAGCCATGACGTGTCAATGAGGACACTCATTCATTATCAGTCATGACATGTTACTGAGGTCACTCATTCATTATCAGCCATGACGTGTCAATGAGGACACTCATTCATTATCAGCCATGACGTGTCAATGAGGACACTCATTCATTATCAGCCATGACGTGTCAACGAGGACACTCATTCATTATCAGCCATGACATGTTACTGCGGACAATCATTCATTATCAGCCATGACGTGTCACCGAGGACACTCATTCAGAGTCCGCAGTGTTTCGTTCAGAAACACTGTCAGTTCAAGATGCTCACCCACGCCTACAAGCACTACACAATTGGTCCCACCCACCTCAGCCACCGCCTACAAGTTCACCAACCAACCAGGAGCCTCCACTCTAATCACTCTCGGGTCGTCCCCCCACACCCTCAGATCCATAGAGGCAAGACAGGAGGTCGGGCGCGGCCTCCCCAGCACATACAGAAGAGAAACCTCTAAACTGACCTATATTACTTTTTAGTATGCCTTCTGAGGCTCATTAGCAACACAACCCCAATATCAGTGTCGTACAACAAAGTTAATTAAAAAATATGTATTTTTATTGTTGTTTTCTTCATATAAAAATATTTTATGCTTTTTTAATATATTTTATAATTTTACTGCTATACATTACTTAAAAAAGAAATTCATCATTGTCTACACATACATATAACAATAAGGCACATAGACAAACAATTACCAAGAAGCCAACAAAACCTCTAACATTCCTGGAGGTGCCGGTCGGCTCTCGGGACAGTGTAATGAGCCGACACGAGTGAGGACTGAGCTGCTACCGGTCCCGAGAGCCGACCGGCACCTCCAGGAAGCCCTAAATGGGATTACCGAGCTACAGGTACTATTGACCTGACTACAAACAAGGAAAGTGGTAAGTGAACCACTTTAAGTAGTCACCACAACGTGCTACTACATACTTACCGGTCCTGAAGAAAGCCTATAGATCCTCCTGGACAACAAGGCTGAAACATGTCGACCACAAGACCACAAGCAGTGCAGTAGATCAGTAACTCGATCTACGCACACACCACTTTGTTTTTACCTTTCCACCCCACCAAATCTATTAAAGCACGTGCCTACATGGTGGCGTATGGAATTTTAATTCACTTCACACAAGCACATCACTTATCACCTTTTTATCTCTGGACGCTACTGTAATACCAGTTGGTCAACCTCCAGGCGGAGGTCAGCATATTCACAAACTAAACCCTATGATGATGCTGTCACGTTACAGATAGGCGGAGAAGCAAGATATACCGCCCAAGTCCTATGTACGTGTATGAGGGTTTTTCTTAGACGGATTAGCAACAACTTTGACCCTGGTACACAGGACGAGTGGTCCATTCCCCCCCTCTTTTGATTATAAGTACTACGTATGGAAGCCGAATGGACCATAGCTTCTTCATCCCTCCATCTTGATTATATTATATGTATGTGTAGACAATGATGAATTTCTTTTTAAGTAATGTATAGCAGTAAAATTATAAAATATATTAAAAAGCATAAAATATTTTTATATGAAGAAAACAACAATAAAAAGACATATTTTTTACGACACTGATATTGGGGTTGTGTTGCTAATGAGCCTCAGGAGGCCATACTAAAAAGTGATATAGGTCAGTTTAGAGGTCTCTCTTCTGTATTTGTTGTTTCCCCCTCCTCTTGGACCTTAAAGCAACTAGGGGCACCTTTTTTCTTTTGTGCGGCCTCCCCAGCACACCAGGCCAGCCGCGTCACTGATGGACTTCAAGAAGAAACTGAACATCTGGCTCTTCAACTGATCCTACCTGCAGAGCCCGCCCCTCCTTAGCGCCTGGATACCCTCATGGGTGATTAAAAATCCACGTTACATTACATAGCATTGGTATGGACACTCAGTCACAGTCTCCGACATGTCGCAGCGGCTTGATTGAGAATAAAACGCCACTCACTCCTTGCATTCTCTAGGTTTCCTTTATTATGGACTAATTTTCAGATTACATTGACAGAAGAAGGGTTGGCGTGTGCCGAATGATGCGGTCAGCTGTGATCTCTGGCTTGACATGTGTGTTAGTGTCCTGCGCACAACGGCCATATTAAGAGGCTCTTGATTGGCAGGGGCTCCATCATTCATACTACTGTCTCTCCTGAATGATCGCCTACTGAGGGACGGCCTCCTGGGTGATATACTGCTGAGTAGCAGGGTCATCTTCATACTCCTCTCCGCTGTCCTCCTCATATGATCCCGACTCTGTGACAAAGGTGAGAACGCATGAGTGACCGCGTGTGCTGTAGTGTAAGAGATGTACTGGGGCACTTGGTACATGGCTAGTAATGACCTCTGCTCTTATTGGCAGGGTGATAGGTCCTTACTCCACCCCATAAACCCCACAAGAACAGTGCTTTCCTCTCCTGAGTCATGGTCCCTCTCCAGATGCAACAATGAAAATAAACAACATATTACACTCTGTGCATCTGCATATATAATATATCAGTGTCCTCACGAGTCCCCTAACCCTTCTCTCTCCCAGCCAGCTCCCCAACCCTTCCCTCTCCCAGCCAGCTCCCCCAACCCTTCCTTCTTCCAGTCAGCTCCCCCAACCCTTCCCTCTTCCAGCCAGCTCCCTCCCTCAACCCTGCTCTCTCCCACCCAGCTCCCCCAACCCTTCCCTCTTCCAGCCAGCCAGCTCCCTCCCCAACCCTTCCCTCTTCCAATCAGCTCCCTCCCACAACCCTGCTCTCTCCCGCCCAGCTCCCCCAACCCTTCCCTCTTCCAGCCAGCTCCCTCCCCAACCCTTCCCTCTCTCAGCCAGCTCCCTCCCCAACCCTTCCCTCTTCCAATCAGCTCCCTCCCCAACCCTGCTCTCTCCCACCCAGCTCCCCCAACCCTTCCCTCTTCCAATCAGCTCCTCCCCAACCCTGCTCTCTCCCACCCAGCTCCCCCAACCCTTCCCCCTTCCAGCCAGCTCCCTCCCCAACCCTTCCCTCTTCCAATCAGCTCCCTCCTCAACCCTGCTCTCTCCCACCCAGCTCCCCCAACCCTTCCTTCTTCCAGCCAGCTCCCTCCAACCCTACCCTCTTCCAGCCAGCTCCCTCCCTCAACCCTGCTCTCTCCCACCCAGCTCCCCCAACCCTTCCCTCTTCCAGCCAGCTCCCTCCCTCCCCAACCCTTCCCTCTCTCAGCCAGCTCCCTCCCTCCCTCCCCAACCCTTCCCTCTCTCAGCCAGCTCCCTCCCTCAACCCTGCTCTCTCCCAACCAGCTCCCCCAACCCTTCCCCCTTCCAGCCAGCTCCCTCCCCAACCCTTCCCTCTTCCAATCAGCTCCCTCCCCAACCCTGCTCTCTCCCACCCAGCTCCCCCAACCCTTCCCTCTTCCAGCCAGCTCCCTCCCTCCCTCCCCAACCCTTCCCTCTCTCAGCCAGCTCCCTCCCCAACCCTTCCCTCTTCCACTCAGCTCCCTCCCCAACCCTGCTCTCTCCCACCCAGCTCCCCCAACCCTTCCCTCTTCCAGACAGCTCCCTCCCTCCCCAACCCTTCCCTCTCCCAGCCAGCTCCCTCCCCCAACCCTTCTCTCTCCCAGCCAGCTCCCTCCCCCAACCCTTCTCTCTCACAGCCAGCTCCCCCCAACCCTTCCCTCTTCCAGCCAGCTCCCTACGTGGCCCAGTTTCCTCATTCCTGCCTTACCCACTCTCCAAGCCCGGCCCCTCCAACATGCAGCTCTCTCTCTCCCTCTACAACCTTCTCCACACACTTCTTTCCATCCACTACCCCATTTTCCCCGCCGCTTCCCTCACCCACCCTTTTCCTCTTCCAGCCAAACGTCTCTACTACCCCCTTCCGGCCTACTGTCTTCCTTCTGCAAGCCTCTCCCTCCCCTCTCTCTCCCAGCCCCAATACCCCACCACCACCCGTGGCCCGGCCCATTCTGTCTCTCTCACCCCTCCATCTCATGCCCCTGCCCGCGTGCTACCACTCCTGTATCCATGTCACCCAGCCTTCCTCCCCCTCGTAGCCTGTCCTTCACCCCACTGACGTCACAGGTAAGTTTACCATAAATATATTCCATGCACTTCTTCTGTGAGAAGGCCGACACCATGTGGTCACCAGTCCTTACGATCCTATTGGGGTTGGGTAGGGCCAGCACGTTCTTCAGGTAACAGTTACCGCTGCGGAAAAAGAAGAACATGGGTCAGTCTGCTTGGATCACCTTCGTGGCGCTATACGAACAAACGCAAAACAAATATAAAACACTGAGGGACTTCTTTATGAGAGCGGTTTGTCACTTTTGCGCCACATAAAGTAGTACTTGTGTGACGCAGGGCTCTCGTTTTGGATTATGAAGCCACGCAACATCACCCTGTGTGGCTTTGTCTGGTCTCATTAATCATGAATAAGGAACGTGGTGCAAATCGCTGCATCGCTTTACTCTGTGCCCAGGAGGAGGTCCATGGGCGCTGGGGTGGGTTTTCACACACAACACTCATGGAATTTAATGATGCCCCAGATTTACAAAGTGATGTAAACTTAGGAAAGCACCAAATGCGTACACCTCCCGAGGTGAGGCGTAACGAGGAGAAATAACTCTATTTCTCCTCTTTTTTTCCTCTTTCTATGTGTGCTGCATCGGCAGCACACATAGAAAGAGGAAAACACATGTAGAATTATTTTTGTGCAGTGAGGGGCCCCTTCCTGCACAAAAGCAACCCTGCATGCAATGGAGGCACCCGTGCACCTTGATGCAAGGGGCCAACATTGGCGCTAGACTGCCAAAAAGGCGCCAGTGCACGGAGGAAGGACAGGAATGCACCATATTGCTTAAACACAATGCATTCCTGTTCTTTCACTTTGGCGTAGGGCAGCGCAGCCAAATGCCAAAAATACCATAAATTAGGATTTGGGAAGGGAGAATAGCTACATGGGGCAAGCGTTGCTTTTTTCTACAATGTGCTGTGATACACTTTTAATATTCATTAATTCAGTGTCAAAGGTGGGCGTCTACCATCCGTCAGTGGCCATCCTGCCCACTGCAGCATCATGATCCATATGTGTTCAAAAACGCATGCGCGCATATGTCATGATGCTGGGTCTACTGCAGAGTCATAACGCATATGTGTGCATGTATGTCATGATGCCAGGTCGACTGCAGAGTTATGATGCATACGTGTGCATTAACGCATATGCGCATGTCATGATTCTGCGTCTACTGCAGTGTCATGATGCATACATGTGCAATAAAGCATGTGGGGTGTATGTCATGATGCTGGGTTTACTGCAGCGTCATGACGCATACGTGTTCAATCACACATGTGTGCCTATGTCATCATGCCCGGTCTACTGCAGCATCATAATGTATACGTGTGCAATAACGCATGTGCGCATATGTCATCGTGCAGGGTCTACTGCAGAGTCATGACACATACATGTGCAAGAAAGCATGTGCACATATGTCATCATGCCATGTCTACTGCAGAGTCATGACACATATGTGTGCAATAACGGGTGTGCCGATATGTCATGATGCCGGGTCTACTAAAGAGTCATGACGCATACCTGTGCAATAATGCATGTGTGTGTGCATGTCATGATGCCACGTCTACTGCTGAGTCATGAAGCATACGTGTGCAATAACGCATGTGCGCATGTGTCATGATGCCGAGTCTACTGCAGAGTTATGACGCACTTGTGTGCAATAACGCATGTGCCCATATATCATGATGCCGGGTCTACTGCAGAGTCATGATGCATACGTGTGGAATAACGCATGTGCGCATGTATGTCATGATGCCGGGTCTACTGTAGAGTCATGATGCACACGTGTGCAATAACGCATGTGCTCATATGCCATGATGCCGGCTCTACTGCAGACTCATGAAGCATATGTGTGCAATAACGCATGTGCGCATGTGTCATGATGCCGGGTCTACTGCAGAGTCATGATGCATACGTGTGGAATAACGCATGTGCGCATGTATGTCATGATGCCGGGTCTACTGTAGAGTCATGACGCACGCGTGTGCAATAATGCATGTGCTCATATGCCATGATGCCGGCTCTACTGCAGACTCATGAAGCATATGTGTGCAATAACGCATGTGCGCATGTGTCATGATGCCGGGTCTACTGCAGAGTCATGATGCATACGTGTGGAATAACGCATGTGCGCATGTATGTCATGATGCCGGGTCTACTGCAGAATCATGATGTATACATGTGCAATAACACATGTGTGCATATATATCATGATGCTGGGTGTCCTGCAGTATCATGATGCATACCTCTGCATATATGTCATGATGTTGGGTCTACTTCAGAGTCATGACACATATGTTTGCATGTGTGCTAACACATGCAGACATATCTATCATCACACTGGGGACATGTTTTTTTTGCCAATGCTCTTAGGCACCAGCAATAACAATTTTTTTGTTTTTGCCAGGGCTGTTCAGTGTCAGCAAAAAGCCTTGGCAAAGCCAAAAGGTCAGTTAACACTTTTCAAAGGTGAGACAAGTTGGCTTTGCCAGTGTTTGGTTTCATTGGGCCCTGGGGCTGTAGGTGATCAATAGGCATTAAGTATGGTGTGTGTTGTTTTCCACTTGTGTTTCAGGTCCTAAGACACTCATTCATTTTACTGAATAATAAAGTTTTTCAGTTTGTAAACATGTTTACCAAATGCGACAATAGTGAACAGTCAAGGTTGCCCCCAGGAGGTGGGAAAAGGGATGGGAGCTCAAACACAGGATAAGAGTCAACATCCGGGGTCAACAAAATCTTGTAAAAAAGACTCAGGTCTGAATTAGAGGACGTCATTATGGAATGAAACCCCAAATATGTGCACTGCGACTCATAGTCCATTCTCCCCAACAAACTTGGTATGTCTGAGCCAGTTCTGGTGTAGCTGTGTGCTGAAGGAATGGTGGAAAGTTGGACACCTGAGCTAGAAATAATTTGTATAAGGAACATGTTACATATAATGAATTTTTATTCACATGATTTGCATATGTGTTGGTCTGAAGGCTGGATGGATATTGGTGTTCACTGAAGGTGGGACTCAGCTCTGCGCCGCGCCAGAAAAGCCCATCATGATATGGTCCCTGTTTGTATTTACAGACAGAGGGCCTGATTAAGATCTCAGCGGACGAGTTACTCCGTCACAACGGTAACGGATATCCCGTCCGAAGAAATATAAATCCCATTATATCCTATGGGATTTATATTACGGCGGACGGGTTATAAGTCACTGTTGTGACGGAGTAACCCGACGACCGAGATCTAAATTAGGCCAAGAATCAGGACAGATCTCACAGACATCAGGACAGATCTCACAGTCATCAGTACAGATCTCACAGTCATCAGGACAGATCTCACAGTCATCAGGACAGATCTCATAGTCATCAGGACAGATCTCACAGTCATCAGGACAGATCTCACAGTCATCAGTACAGATTTATAAATCGCTCTGGCACCTTTGATTCAGCAAGGTGACTATGGAGCCATGATCGTCGGAAGAGCCATTGCCTGAAGCTGCTGGACTCCTAAGGCAGGACATTCATCGTCGCTAAATGCTTGGCACTCTGCACCCTCTGGACGGGGCCACCGTACTGATTACTCAGGTACATGGTACTGATGGCTCAGATACATGGTACTGATAGGTCAGATATATGGTACTGATGGCTTTCTATACATGGCCCTGGTGGCACAGATACATGGTACTGGGGTCTTTCTATACATGGCCCTGGTGGCACAGATACATGGTACTGATATGTCAGATACATGGTACTGATGGCTCAGATATATGGTACTGAATGGTCGGATACATGGTACTGATATGTCAGATACATGGTACTGATGGCTCAGATACATGGCACTGATTACTCAGGTACATGGTACTGTTGGCTCAGATACATGGCACTGATTGGTCAGATACATGGTACTGATGGCTCAGATACATGGCACGGATTGGTCAGATACATGGTACTGATGGCTCAGATACATGGCACGGATTGGTCAGATACATGGTACTGATGGCTCATATACATAGTACTGATTGATCAGATACATGGTACTGATGGCTCAGATACATGGCACTGATTACTCAGGTACATGGTACTGATGGCTCAGATACATGGCACTGATTACTCAGGTACATGGTACTGATGGCTCAGATACATGGTACTGATGGCTCAGATATATGGTACTGAATGGTCGGATACATGGTACTGATATGTCAGATACATGGTACTGATGGCTCAGATACATGGTACTGATGGCTCAGATACATGGCACTGATTACTCAGGTACATGGTACTGATGGCTCAGATACATGGCACTGATTGGTCAGATACATGGTACTGATGGCTCAGATACATGGCACGGATTGGTCAGATACATGGTACTGATGGCTCAGATACATGGCACGGATTGGTCAGATACATGGTACTGATGGCTCATATACATAGTACTGATTGATCAGATACATGGTACTGATGGCTCAGATACATGGCACTGATTACTCAGGTACATGGTACTGATGGCTCAGATACATGGCACTGATTACTCAGGTACATGGTACTGATGGCTCAGATACATTTCACCCTGGTTCTTCTCTCTTGATGTTGCAGACTGACCAGATTTCTAGGTCACAAGGATGGTCTTGAGCTGAAGCTTGCACATGCCGACAATCTCGTTCTTTTTCGATGGCCCAAATGGGCCTGCAGAGGCACGCAATTGTTCACAAAAATAAAATGTTACTAGTGGCCTCCAGCTGAACCTAACAGACACTAAACTAATATCATTCATCTTTTAGTGGGTGGGGGATGCTGCTCCCGTCGTGCACGTGGCCCTTTCACTTACCTGTGTGTCATAGTTGATTGTAAATTGAACTGGATTGCCCATTTGTAAACCTAAAACTCATGGGCTTATTTACAAACCCTGTGCTCCGCCGGAAAGTCACTTTTTATGACGTTCTCGTAGCTATGGTGTGAGGCAATGCAGTTCAAGTCTCTGTGTTACCTCACACTGCGATGGGGAGGCGTGCCATGGGCATTACAGTGGATGTTCCCACATAACACCCATGGCATTTGACAGATTCACAAATTTACAACATACTGTAAACCTGGGAATGCGTCAAAAGCCTACGCCACCCAAGAGGTGGCAAAAGGGTTGTTTTTGTGAAGGAAGTTGTCCTTTTCCCAACAAAAACAACCTGGTTTTAACGCAGACACCCTTGCACCTTGGTGCAGGGGTGTCTGCATTAGCGCAAGGCAGCCATTTGAGCACCAGCGCATTAAAAGAGGACAGGAATGCACCGTATCTTATAGATACTGGGCATTCCTGCCCTTTTCTTTTGACGTAGCCAAGAACACATAAATTAGTTTAATAGCACCCTTCCACACACAACAGCAAACGTTAGACTCGGTCCTCTCAGCAATGAGGTTGCAAAATGGCCAGCCTTAGCCTGCTATACACTGCATCCTAATGTTGATAGAGTACCAGCAGCTGAGGTGCGAACACTATACAAAGATCTAGTAACAATATACAGATGTCTTACACAGTTCGATATGCGAACATTAACACTTAATCCTGTGCGTACCGCTCAAGCTGTACAACCATAATTGGCTACTATGGGCATCAGCCCAGAAACTCTAAATGCAGTCATGGGAAAAGGTCCCGTCAGACGGGAGGAGATTCTGTTCTGGATTGTTCAAAAAACAAGTCAGCTTAAGGCGGTGTTTCCCCATATGGGCCCACATGAAAAACACAGAATTTTACCAATTTGCTTGCCGATGGGGATGGCTCCCCCTGTGGAAGACTGCACAACTTGGGGTACAGTCTTTGCTGCCGTATATACCAGAACACATGGTACCCCTTCACTGGCTGTTTTACCTGAAGTGCTGAAACATATACAGAAAGAGTACGGGGCAACACCTGCCCTTGACTTGGGGACGAAACTGATGGTCAATTTTGATGCAGTAGCCGCCATTATGTTAAGTAACATAAAGGGGGAGGCAGCAGTGCTGGCTATATGCCAGTGTATACAGGATTTGGCTCCTCCACAACAGGAGCGCAAATTACCTAAAATTATCAATGAAACCTATGCCACGCTTAGTGGAGATAATTTTGGAGTCAGACCTCGTAAACCTCAATTAAAGAGTAATTTTGAAAAGGATAACCCTAAGCCAGACTAAGGGGCATATTCACAAGGACTTATCGCCAAGTTATCAGCACTTTAGCGCATCAAAAGTGGAGATAGATTTATCGCCCCATTCACAAGCGGGTGCAAACTGCAGACATCGCCAGTATTCCCGCGATAACTGCCGCAAAATTTATCTCCACGGGTGACACCACCAACTAACCCTAATGAGATGCAGAGTAGGCGTTCCCGTGCAAAAACACACAAAAACACCACTTCGCCACATTCACAACAAACTGCAAGATCCGCGATTCGATTCAAAACCACGCGATAAGCCGCGGTAGCAGCAGGTATTTAACACCTGCCTATTGCTGGTGTTAAGCAGGACGACTACCTGCAGTAGGTAACGGAGCCCCGCCTACAGCCACACCCGAAGAACAACCGACGCCATGGAGCTACTCATCATGCAGCTTGGAGCCCCAACAGGGCCACAACACCCACCGCCACCACCCCCAGGACCGCCACCGCCCCCAGGAACCGGACCGGCCCCCCCCGGACTACCACAGAGGCAGCGCAGAGTAAGACAGCGGACCTACCGAAAACGCACTAGTCTCACAGACCTAACGCCCGAGGAAGTCATTGCTCACTACAGGCCCAAAAGGACAACCATCCTCCGCATCATGACCGACATCGGCCACAGGCTGACGGTCCCAACACAGTGGACAACCAACATCCCTCTGCAGACAAAGCTGCTGGCTGTGCTGCACATGTTGGCCTCTGGTACCTTCCAACCATCAACGGCCAGAGTCGGAGGAGTCTCACAGCCAGCCCTATCAAAGTCCATCACACCTGTCCTGGATGCCATCATCAGCTTCATACCCCAGTACCTTCACTTCCCCCACACTGCGCAGGAACAGCTGGAGACCAAGCAAGGCTTCGACGCCACTGCTGGATTCCCTCACGTGTTGGGGGCTATTGACTGCACACACATCCTACTTGTGCCCCCTGCGGACACTGCACACATCTACCGCAACAGAAAGCACACGCATTCCATCAATGTGCAGGCAATAGTGGACCACCGGGGAATGTTCAGCAATGTCGTCGCAAACTACCCAGGCAGTGTGCACGATTCCTACATCTTCCGATAGTCCCTCATCAACCAGGGCTTCCAGGATGGCACCTATGGAAATGCACTGCTCGTTGGTAAGTACCAAATCAACACACCACACACCTCAAATCCACCATCACACAACGCACAACTGTGGGAATGCACACGTGACAAAACCACATACAACATGTCAATCAACATGCCCACCTACCAGACATGACAACACAACTCCATTGGGATCCTGGGCATCCCATGTACACAAGCCAGCTACATCATGGCACCACAGCCACACAACAGCTGAACGTGTGGAGAGGCGGAAAGCAGGCATGTGCGAAGGAGGCAAGTGACCCATGAATGGGAATGTACACAACGACAAGTGTGGCGTGAATGTGCTGGACAGACTTGGGTATGCAAACCACAGATATGTCCATGCAGACATTAACTGCTGGTGTCTGGAGAGTAGTGGAGAGTGGACGCAACCATGTCACCTCAGGCTGTGGGGTAGATCGCGGAAATGTCGCTCGCTGCGTCCCCCCCTGTGTGTGTGAGCGTAGTGGGTTGGCCCGGCTTACGCCAGGCCTGCGCAGGGGTGTGGATAAAAACACTGTGGCGCTGAACGTGGTGCTCTCCCGGAATGGCCAACGTGACTGCCAGGGCGGCACCTCTCAGCCCGCCACGAGGCCGACGCCGTGAGCAGCGGGGCCTGCGAGCCTGTGCGCCTGCTGCACCCCAGGCCGCTGATCCCCAGACCCGGCTTGCCCGCCCCAGCGCACCCAGGCTGCACTGCTCACCTGCCGACACCGACGTGTGTCAAAGAGGGCCCACCATGTGCCGGTGCAAGCTCCAAGCCCCATGCCCGTGACCTTGGCAGCCTCCTCAGACCATCGCTGTCCTCCGTGACACAGGCCCCCAGGAGTCCTTATTCGTTGACATACTCCACCGCTGCAGCCGGCCTACACTGCAATCCAGTAGGTCCCACATCTAGAACTGAGTTTTGATTAATCAATGGCAGAGTTCATGCCAGTGAACGCAGGGAGAGGAGTGAGAGGAAGATGCGGTTCAGTCCGGTGGAAACACGGATCACCGTTACAGCGGAGGTCGACCACTAGCAAGGACTGACCTGGTGCCACTAACCCTGTGCACCGTGAGTCACCGTCAGCCTCCGGCAGAACATTGTTGGTGTCTGAGCCTGTGGCCTGGGGGTTGTCATCAGCAACTGGCAGGTACGGACTTGGTGTTTGGCATGAGTCTGTGGCATTCACATCCGCCATGTTGCCGGACACAGCTGGTATGTGCCCTCTGCATCATGCCCTGGGGGTACACCTTCCACTCTCCCCCGAGACACTCCGCGAAAAACACCTTTGATACCTACGAGACCCTGCTCTGCTCTCATGACCCTACCCCAGTGCCCCGCTCGTCAGCGTCCCGTGGCGGTAGGCCCGTGTCGGCCGCTGTGCATCTGGGGCCACTAACTCTGTGCAACTCAAGTCATGGTCCCTTGCTGGTCGAACATTGCATTTCTGAGTGCCTGTTGACTGTTGTAGTTGTTGCCAACACCAGCCACACCCTGAGGGCTGGCTTACACTCACCCCACACACAGCCAGCACAGGCGTCACTGGACCAGTGGGCCTGCCAACACATCATGCCGAACCAAGTATCAACTCTTTTCTCTCTGCACTGTCACAGGTGATCAAGGATATGCACTCTGCCCTTGGATGATGACACCCCTCCGAGACCCGAACACACCCGCCCAGAGGCAGTACAATGCGGCCCACATATGCACCAGGGGCATTGTGGAACGCACATTTGGCGTGTTGAAGTCACGTTTCAGGTGCCTGGACGTCACAGGTGGAAGGCTCCTGTACAGGCCAGACATCGTGTGCAAGATGATCGTTGCATGTTGTGTGTTGCACAACATCTTTGTACGCACCAATGCCCCATGGATCCAAGTGTCAGAAGCACCGGACGATGATGAGGACGATGGGGCAGGTGGCCCACATCCCCCTGCAGCTGCGGCAGGAATAGCCCGTAGGAACACCCTCATTGCCAATTTCTTCACATGAGTACGTCACATTGTGACCGTCCCTGGCAATCATGGGACAGTACAAAATGTCCACAGGCACAGCATGTGTGAATAAACAATAATTGCAGGTTACAGGTTGTACTCGTACATTGTCATGTCACAGTTTCCTGCTGTGCCAGATGTGATTGGCCATGTTGTGCACATATGCGGCACCAGTTGTGTCCTGTGGTCTGTTGTGGAGGTGTTGCTGTTTGTACCACGATGTTGTCAATGGCGAGGTGCCCTTATTCTTATGTGCGTATGCTGCACGGTGGGTGAGTCACTCCTGCAGCTCTGATTTGGCTGCCACTTATCCCTTTCATGCGGTGTGCCTTTCAGTTCTGTGCTTCTACAGTGCTGAGATGTTGCAGACTTGGGTAACTTGTGCTCTTTGTCGAGTTGTGACTCTTGGGCATGGTTTGTCCGCAGATGTGTTGTTGATGTCAGGGGTTGTTTGTGCAGGTGGATGTGTCCGAGTGTGACCTGCTCCTTTCCGGTTGTGGTCCGCACTCAGCCACCTCAGTGTCGTGGCGTGCACATTGTCATGATGATTGGACTGCAGCCATGCTACTCGTCATGTGGTGTCTCTTGCATTGTCAGTGTGGCTGACGTATATTCATGTTTGCTGTGTTTCGCACGTGTGCATGTGTTGGTTGTGTGATTGGTGATGTGTTGGGTGGGGGCCCCTTTGGGCACATGGTGGATGTGGGACTACTTGGTGTTTGTGTGTGTGCTGAAGTGTTCCCGTGGGATCAGGGACATGATCCAGAGTCATTGTGGGTGTGCAGTGTGCTCTGCTTAATTGTGCATGTGTGCCATTGTGCCCATCTCCCCCATCCCCCGACTCCCTGGTCGGTACGCACCCTGTTGATGTAGTGTCGGGACATGTTGAGCAGTGTCCGGATCCCCAACTCCTGTCACCGTCTCCCGACTGATGACTGTGGCCACCATTTTCTCCATGTCATTCAGCTCCTGGTGTTCTGCTGGCCCCCCTCCTCCGAAGTGCGTTGCTGCTTTCATGTTGGCAGTGAGTTTCTGCTTGGTTTTGCCATTCACATCAATACAGCGCCTCTTGTCCTCTTCCATTGTCCTCCTCGGCGCTGCGACGGCATTTACATGGTCCGAGATGGTGTGCCATCTTTGCCTCTTTGTTGCCAATGACACGTTGGAGGTGACGTACAGTTGGTGGTGGTGTTCTGTCTCATCCGTGGTGATCATGTGGTTTTCCTGTAGACTGTACCCCGTCTTCCTCTTCCTCTTCTCATTGCCCTTCCACGTGCCCTGGATTCCTGGGTGTTCCTCCGTGGGGATTGTGGGGTTCATGTTGTCCTCTGCAGTCGGTCAGGGTGCATCCGTGGTACTCCGCAGTTCATTTCCTTTTTGGTGGCATTTTCCGTAGGCTGTTCTTGTGCTTTTTCCCGCATTACGCATGGGTATTGCTGGCCTCTCACTGGTTATCACTGTTTTCTTATCGCGTTTGGGCCCATCGCGACTTTTTACGCGTTGGGGTTTGTGTTTTTATCTCCGTCGCGTTGGTTGTATCGCGGACATTGGCCGCGGTTTCGGGAGACTATCGCATGGTACCGCCGTGTTGTAAGTTCCACGTTAACACGGGGTTATTTTCCCGCGATAGACTGCGATGTGTAAAGTTGCGTTAACCTTTTTTGGCGATGTTTAGCGCACGTTCTTGTGAATATACCCCTAAGTCTTGGAGTGGGTCTCCTCAACAGGAAGCCACTGAAAAACGCATTAACATGTGAAACTGTGATAATGTATGACCACCTGACAGGCATCAGGGTACTGATACACGTTCGTCTTGTTCCTTTCAGGATTCGTCCGATAAACGTTCGGAGAGAGGTGGAGGATCAAGTGCAGATCGGAAGAGCACATGAAACCGAAGAAGGACTCAAAATGCTCATCTTACTACATAATTAATCAGGAAAAAAACCTAAGCCTTCCAAGCATCAATTCAAAAAGAAGAAGGTAGCCATACTCAAGGTCAGGCATGCGCCGGATATGGAGGACTCTGCTTCTGAGCAGGGAATGGGCAGTGACCATGCTGGACAGCGCGGCAGAAGTCACGATAGTTCGCCAGAACCTGATGGATTGTCTGATGGGAGTAGCGCTGAGTGAGTAAATCACTGTGGAAACACCTGATACCAGGGTAAGTGTCCCTCTTTGTCTATATGAAATACAACTCGAATTGGAGGGGGACATACCCAGAAGCATCAATGCTCTCTTTTGGGAGGACTTAACGCACGGTTACAATATTCTTTTGGCTGAAAAGGATTGGCCACCTGATTTCGTAATGGAGTGCCCAAATGGGGAAACAGTTTTTTTACCTGCATTCTCCAAACTCGTTCCAGAATCAGTAAAACATACATATGCCAAGGAGTGGGCATAGCGCTAGCTCCTGCATTATACAGTAACCTTGTGGGGTGGGATGACAGTTCCCCTTACCATGAAATGCCACTGAATACTACCCCACAACCTCAAAGACAATTCCAAATGAAGCATGAAGCTAAAAAACAAGTTAGGGAAATTCTCCAACAACATGAATGACAAGGTGTAATAAAAAGTTGCTCCTCATCAGCTAATAATTCCTTGTTTCCCGTATTGAAACCTGATCGTTCATGCTGTCCCGTATTAGACAACAGACATTTAAATTCAGCTTCTCACAAATTTGCTGTATAAAATGCACGCAGTGCTGCACTAATGATAACACAGTGCGGAAGAAATACAAAACAACATCTATCTATCTATCTATCTATCTATCTATCTATCTATCTATCTATCTATCTATCTATCTATCTATCTATCTGTCTGTCTGTCTGTCTATCTATCTATCTACATACATCTTTAATTGATTTTTCTGCCAATATATAGCGCCTAGAAGCAGATATTTGACCGAGTTCTGTGGACTAGGCTCTCAGAGGCAGTTCTGTCAATTACCCCAGTGGTATTAGAATAGCCCCGGGCTGTTTTCAGCCAGCATAACTGAGCTACGACAAACTTTTGATGACCAGGCATTGTCCCATGTCGATGACATTTACTCAACAGATGATGACCCAACGGAACACTTGACAAGAGTGCACCACATTATTTGGGGTTTGATCACATGGACAACAAATGTAGTTTCAAAACTCGAAAATTGCCCATCTCAATGCCCTTTTTCTGGGATATGAGCTGTCAAGTGAAGTGAAGGCAAAAGCCCTGCAGCACATTTTTAGATAAGTGTGCACTCCTTCAACATCCAACTACGTTCAAGAGATTAGAGTCCAAATTGGGATTTTTAAATTTTGGCAGAATTTACATTCTAGATTATGCAGAATGGGTTAAACCGTTCTACGGCCTAATACGTCCAGATTTTTCCTGTACACATTGGACTCAGGAACACACAAATATCTTACGTTCGTACAAGCTGACATGATAGCTTCCAAACATTTACAGCACCCGTAAACACAACAAACCTGGTGATCCGCATCATCACAGGAACATCCAGGTATACGTATGTCACGATCAATGAAGTGACACAGTACCAACTGCATATAAATCGCATCTCTACACCAATGCTGAAATGCGTTTTGCACCTACAGTAAAAAATACTAACAGCAGTACAGACTGCTGTGGTGAGAAAGCAAGCCCTAGCTCAGAGAAAATGTATCATTGTCATTAGCCCAGTGCCGACCTTAGAGGCTGTCACCAGAGCAAGCGTTCCAAACAATAAGGCACTACATCCACGATGAATACAATGGGCTAACTCACTCACCCCAACAGATGTAGACTACAAGTTTGATTCCACACTACAAACACAAGCCTTTCTGCGGGACGAACAAGAATATCCTCTGCCTAATGAAACAATGCCTCCAGAAAGCTATGACTACATCATTTATACTGATGGTTCTGCCCAGCCTGCCATAGGGACAAAGCATCAGTACTCAGCAGCGTACACCATTGTGAAAGGGCGCATGCACGGTGGGCAATGCCACCCTGAGAAAACCTACACGCAGTCAGTTGGTGACTGGACGGCGCCGCTGGCTAAGCTGAGGGCTCTAACGCTAGCACTAGAAAACACAGATCCAGGATTCCACACACTTATTGTGTGTGATTCGTTTTACTGTGTCCAGTCTATCATGAATATCTACATTATTGGAGCCAGAATGGGTTCAGAGACTCAAAGGGTTGCACAATCAAGCACAAGCTGCTTTGGGAACAGGTGGCAAAGCTGAAAGAATGTTTGCCACGAACTCATGTAATACACACATTGAGTCATCAACGTGTTGACGTTTCAGGGAATTCCATGGCTGATGAAGCCGCAAAAGCAACAGTTTGCACTGCTGCAGTTGCTGCTATCACCCATTCCAGACGATATTAGACAGAGACATCATGGTGGCTGTCAATGCTGCTCACAATGACAACCATTTTCCGAAAAGCTTTCCACTCAAGTACTCCTACAAGTTAGATGCACAAAATATTGCATACGCATTCCTGGAGTGGGGAATAGAGTAATACCAAACCCAGACCACAGCATGGGTTTAATCCTAACTGCACTCAAAGGTCTGGCATCTGCACACACAGGGGTGGGTGCTACTATTTCATTATTGCAGCAATGCTACTGGTGGGCAGGTCTTTGCAAACAGACCAAGGACTTTGTCCTTAAATGCGACATCTGCCAGCAGATGAAGGGGTCCACCGTGGTGTGCCCACCAAAGACACCTCTACTGATTTCAAACAAGCCTTTAACTTGTGTTTCCCTCAACCACTGTGGCCCTCTGTGATTGGATGGGGCTTACAAGTACATCTTGGTAGCAGTGGACTCCTGCTCTCGATTCCTATGCATATGACCACAGTGGTCGACTGACGCCCACTCGGTTATAAAGGATCTGCGAGTCTTCATCGGGACATACGCAGTTGGCACATTACATTCCAACCAAGGTCCGGCGTTTAGCTCTCTGGCTTACAAAAGAACCCATGGGAAGTTTGGGTGTGACCCTCCGTTTCTCATCTCCATACCATCCTAAGGGAAATGGAGTTGTGGAGAGGAAAAAACTTGACTTAAAGCAGTCTTTAAAAGCGAGGGCACTAGGCTCAGGCTGCAGGTGGGTCTATCATCTGTATAGGAACCAGAGGGCACTCAACAACCTGCCTAGAAACTCCTGGGGCGGTCAAACTCCCTATCAAATCCTCTTTGGGGTAAAGATGTGGGTCCCAGACCTCGACAATCACAGTACAGTGGCGCCAGAACTCCCGTTTGACATCACTGAACATTTGGCTGTTTTACAGGAACTGAATGACTTCTGGGACGAACATGGCAACGTCCAAGTAAAACGCAATGCCACTGGGGAAGTGAAGGAAGTGCCGACAAGACCTGCCTGGTTCCCGAAGGTTGGGGACCTGGCCAGGGAGAAAATTGTGGACAAGAAAAGAATTTGGGTCATCTTACAGCACACCTGTTCCTTTCCTTGTTGTTGAAGGTACCAGAACTGTGCTTCTGCCCCTTGCCAGCCACAAAGACAAAAGATACGTCTCCAATGATCTGATCAAACCACACTATGTGGCTGATTCTCAACAGTAAGCAACGCGGGCTCCTGGGTAGCTACCTGCCTCCTCTCGCCATCCTGCAGGCGGTTCAGATGGAACCTTTAATAACTAATGAAGTGATCTCTCACCAGCAAGAGACAACAATCAACAAAAATGAAGTGTGCCTTCTACCTATTGCTACAACTTCTGCCATTGTACAGTCAACTGGTACAGAAACACAGATTTCAATTCAGAAAGCTGAAAAGAACACAGTCTATCTCAATGTACCACATATCTAGTCTTCTCTCAGTTCTACAAAACCTGCTGAGGTGCCTAAAAAAGATCAAACAGCCTTCAGCTACTTCATCGACTATGATGACTTCTCTTCCGATGCATCAGATCCACCATCGCCTATACCATTCAGGCTGAAAAGGACATATTTTGTTTCTCCTTGGTTACATCTTTGGATTACAATAGCGTTACTTTTCCTGGTCCTCTGGATTGGTTTGGTGACAGTCATTTTCTTGCTCCTAAATGGACACTATAACCCAGAACACTTTGCAGTACAACTAGTGAACTTGGGTCTCAAACCAAATGCACCATAACATCGTGAACAAAGAGACCTTTCTCTGATGAACATTTCAGCTGTTCCAGTTCCCAATGGGATTAGTTTTGGTACGGTATCATATGATGTGTATGGCCCTACTGAACTTTTACAAATTCCATTTCTGTTCAAAATTTCTTTGAATGATATCATGACCCCTAGTGCTGTTTCTGATGATTGGGACATTGATACAGTGCATGAAATGCTAGAAGCTCTGGGGCATTCCACTGTGTTTTCTACTGATGAATAGTATAATGGTACATCTAATTATGATGAAATTGTTTTCAACATTAAGGTCATCCTTTTCTGCCTAAAGCTGGTATACCATGTGCTGTTCATTATTACACTCAATGGGAACATTGCCCAACCCCAGCACGGAGTAGTTTAAAAACATTTGCAGAGAAGTTTGCATATTTTTCTGGTTACGATACATCTGACCCTGCCTCATATTATTTTAGGCTTGAAGAAAAATATGCTATCTGACACCAAGCTGATGTATTCTGCTTCTTTTCTTTCCAAACTGTCCGTACAAGGTTTCGACTTTTGGAAGGACGCAATAGTTGTAAAATCTATTTGGGGACTAAAGACTGGCAGGTTCAGAGAACTGAGGCCTTGTTTAGAGCATACCTAATATGACAGCAAATGATTTTCCTGAACAAAACTGTGCAATAAACATGTCTTAGACTCACCAAGATGAAAGTTTTGAACACACCATGAATTCCCACATTTGCATGCTTTTAGAACTGGCAACAGTTTATAAAATACAGTGAGGATGCATTGGATACCATGCTTCGTATTGGCACATACAATTCATCCTACCCCAATTGGAAGGAATGGTTGGTTTGACTGTTAGACATGAACGGATGTCAGGCATGCTTCCTTGATAACAGTGAGAGTTTTAAAACAAACAGACCTGACATGCGGTACGTGCAGTCTGAACACTCGGGGTGGTAACAACTTACAGTGTTGGGAAGTTGTGCCTTAATTGGCTAGAAACCTCAGCACTGTCCCAACTGAAACAACACTTGTCCCTTTTATCTGATGACCTGGAACTCCGGGACTTTTTATTAGGACCCCATGTGCCATGTCAAAAACGCTTAGTATCTGCAATATATAATGAATTATGGAAGTTTTCTCAGCAGGAAGCTGCTGAAAGACTGCGCAAAATTGACTTGGTCCGTTTAGAGAAAGATCTTGCAGTGGTTGACAATGGTATGACCACCTTGTCTCCTAGGATATACTCTTTAGGAAACATAGTTTCATCAGCAAAAGACATTGTTCAACAAGTCATGTCCGCATTACAACATGGGCAGTCACAGATAAGGTCTATTATGCTGTTGAGCTGGACATTAGGAACACTAAGCTCTGGCCATGTGCCATGGTGAACATTAACACCACTAGCTTGTTTACCCCATACCAGCTGACACAACAGCAGATGCCCGTGGCGCGCAAAGATGCAAAATACACTATGTTACACATTGAGAAAGTGCTGAACAGTCAAGGTTGCTGTGGGATGAAAACGGGGGTTGCCTATCTGGTAATGGTTTCTTCCGTTGTCACTTGGTGTACACAAGTACTGTGTCCACCTGCCCATGCAGTTAGGGAGTGGGCACTTTGGCCCTCAATAAATCTTACCAATGTGCACTTTGATGCCCTGAGCAAACTGATAGCCTTACAGTTTCCAAAAGATGGGGCCTTAACTTCTGCTAAGGAGACGTTTCATCTTCAGATTGCAAGGTCCTCTTCAGAGATAGAGGCGCTACTCCGCACTAACTTCCCACGACATTTTGGAGAGCTGGTGCATCATATTTTTAACATGTCTACTACAAAGAGAACAGCAAATGTTTTCAAAAGTATAGGCTCTGGTTTGGTTAGCACCATCCGGACAGTTTTCAGAGTCATTCGATATTTTAAACACTCGGTGCTCGGAAGCATCGTTGGAGGACTTCTGCTGGTCCTGTTCCTGATTGTTGAGACTGATTTTAATTTTTCTACTCCACAATGGATGTCCCATTTCGAGATCAAATGGAGCTAGTACTACCACATGTGCTGCTGTGCCGTGAATGCAAAGTGCACTGCTATGGTGCACCCTTGCTTCGAGAACTGAATGAGCATTGGTTCTTATCATTCCGGCCTGTGTGGCATCACTGCATACAGCCTGTCTTCCGCTGTCTGTAGTGCACTTTCGAGTGTGCCTTGGATTTATGCCTGGGATCGCAAGTGGTTGAGCCTTCCGACATAGATGTACTGATGAACGCCTTAAAGGCCCATGTGTATACCTGCCCATTTGCGTACTCCATTGCTCCTAGCTGCATTCTAAGAGCCTTCTCGGGATACATCGGCTCCTGGTGAATTGGATCTTGGCTCTTGTTCGGGGGGACTTCCCACAGCAGTAGTCACTCCCCTGGTGGCTGCTGTGGGGGTTAGATGGGAACACATTTGCTCTAATAACCTGCTCCGAGGTGTGCCGCTAGGATCATCGTCTGTGGATGCTGGAAACAGAAATGTTTCATCTACCATTAGGGAACACATAAACATTAGGCTATTCCGTTTGATGACGACTTTTAATTTGGGCTGTTTTTTACATCGTTAATTGTTTTTAAATAGTTTTTTACTTTTTGCTTTTACTTCAGATGGCTTCTAAATCACAATTGCCTTTTTAATTTTTAGCTTGATTTTAGACATGGATTTTAGGGTTGCATTTTATATTTGCATATGCTAATGCATTTTTTGCCATAGCTTTCTATTTAATTTAGATAGCTTTGTAGTCGACTTATGTTCACGGAGTGGGTGTCATGTGTATGGCTGGGCCTAGAAAGAAACACTACCATTTTACATACACATTACCATCTATAATTGGAAACCATCCTGTTGGAAAGTCATCCTGTGCCCTGGGCACCCCCCAACTTTTTGCTGACTGGTACTGGTGGTAACTGACTCTGACTGAACCTGGGCTCTGCCTAACCAGGCCCAGGGCCAGTGCTATGCTGAAAGAGACACACTTAGAATACAGTGAAAACACCTACATATACCAGGGTACACTATGGGTTGGGGTACCCCTGTGATTGGCATGACCTACCCTCTAAGGCCCTAGTACATAATAGGGCAGGGGGATTGAAATCACCTATCAGTCCCTAGTATATAATAGGGCAGGGCAGTTTAGAGGCCAGCAGACCTTTCTGCACTTGCATCTGTGCACTGCTGAAGCCTGAGGTCAGTTTAAAAGTGGCTCTGTGTTTCAGGACTGCTTTTAAAAAGTAAATTGTACCCAAGCTCGACTTTGGTGTTTGGGGCACTTAAAATGGTTGTCCTACAATATTTGGTCATATTAGGTACCCCCAGGGTCTCCCCTAGGTGTCCCAGGGGTGTGGGGTCAGGTATCTATAAGGTGGACCCTCCTAAAACTAGTTTTATATGCCCTGGGTTAAGTGAAATTGCACATTTCACTCCCCACATTATGATAAAGTGCTGCCCAAAATCGACTTTGGTGGTAGGAGTACTGTGGAAGGAGGATCTGCAATATTTTTACATATTCAGAACCCCTAAAGTCTTCCCTAGGTGTTACAGGGGTGGGGGTCCTGTAGATATATGTAGAGTACTCATAAAGAACAAGTTACTTACCTTCGGTAACGCATTATCTGGTAGAGACTCTATATAGCTGCAGATTCCTTACCTTTGAATTTCCCACGCGTCAGGCTTGATCCGGAAACTTTGCTGAGCAATACCCCTTGCGCGCAACGTCGGGTGGCTCCATTTGGCTCTGCGTGATGTCTTCGGCGTCAGTAGCGTCTGTTATGACGTCGCAGTGCCTATATAGGGGACACCCAGGCGAGAGAGCGTCACTACTTTTCGTATTTTCCACACCAGAAGCGCAGAGCCACAAAGCGACTGAATAATCGTGTGCAAAACTAGGGCCCTGAAAGGGGAGAAACTTAGTCCTACTACATTAGTCTGCAAAGCGGGGAGGCATGGGTGGGGCTGTAAGGAATCTGCAGCTAGATAGAGTCTCTACCAGATAATGCGTTACCGAAGGTAAGTAACTTGTTCATCTGATAGAGACTTCTAGTTGCAGATTCCTTACCTTTGAATCAGATACCCGAGCCATACCAACCCGACGGTGGGTTGCGGACTCATGACCTAGACTAAGAATGCTTGCAGGACTGAAAGGGCAAAGTGCCCATCCCTGCACACTTGACCATCAAGGCAATAATGTTTTGCGAATGTGTGCAATGATGCCCACGTCGCTGCCTGACACATGTCTTAGACTAGGATACCCCGAGTCAAGGCCGTAGTCGCAGCCTTTCCCCTGGTGGAGTGGGCCCTTAATCCCTCAGGGGGCTGCTTCTTCGCCAAGGCATAACAGATTTTAATGCAGAGAACAACCCAGCAAGAGATGGTTCTTTTCTGCACTGCCTTTCCCTTCTTTGCTCCCACATACCCCACAAAGAGTTGGTCATCCACCCGGAACTCTTTTGTGCAGGCAAGGTAGAACGACAACGCTCTTTTTGGGTCCAGTCGGTGGAGACGCTCCTCTCCCTTAGAGGGTTGTGGGGGAGCAAAGGTGGGCAAAGTAATGGACTGAACCAGATGGAATGGGGTCACAACCTTTGGTAAAAATGATGGCCTGGTGCGAAGCACCACTTTGTCCGGAAAGGACATAAGATAAGGAGGCGAGCTGGATAACGCCTGCAATTCACTCACCCTCCGGGCTGATGTAATCGCCACTAAGATGGCTGTTTTGATAGTCAACAGCTGGAGGGGACAATTGTGCAAAGGCTCAAAAGGAGCGCACATCAGGTAAGTGAGGACCAAATTAAGGTCCCATTGTGGTATAATAAAGGGCGTGGGTGGAAATAAGTGAGACAGCCCTTCTAGAAAACTATTTACAATAGGAGATTTAAAGAGAGAAGGCTGGTCTGGCAGCCGCAAAAAAGCAGACAGAGCAGAAAGGTAACCCTTGAGAGTTCCCAAGGCAGAGCCCTGCTGGGCAAGAGTTAGAATGAGTAAAAGGACAGTAGAAAGAGAAGCAGAAAGAGGGTCAATGGACCTTTCTGTACAGTATAATACAAATTTCTGCCAACGGCAGGCGTATACCGACTTAGTGGAAGGCCGCCTGGCCGCCAGAACAACATTACTGACCTCGGGAGGAAGGTCAAAAGCCATCAACTGCCGCCGCTCAATCTCCACGCATGGAGGCGCAGAGTTGACAGGTTCGGGGGGAGAACCCTCCCCTGCTGCTGGGACAGAAGATCCTCCCAAAGGGGCAACCTGATCAGAGGATCGACACTCATGCTCAGAAGCTCTGGATACCAAACTCTCCTTGCCCAGTCCGGCGCCACAAGGGTGACTTGGGCCCGGTTGCTCCTGATCTTTTTCAGAACCCTGGGCAAGAGTGGTATGGGCAGAAAGGCGTACAACAGGCCTGAGCTCCACTCGAGACGAAACACGTCGCTGAGCGATAGCCGCCTTGGAAACTCCAGCGCGCAGTACTGCTGACATTGCGCGTTCTCTTCAGAGGTGAACAAATCTAACCAAGGTTCTCCCCACTGCTGAAAGAGACCTTGCGCCACCTCCGACTGGAGATGCCATTCGTGATCCTGAAGGCATCGACGGCTGAGATCGTCCGCCCTGGCGTTCAGAGAACCTGCCAGGTGTTGAACCATCAGGGTTATGCCCTGCTGTTCCAGCCATGTCCAGAGAGGCAGGGCCTCTTGACAAAGGGTCCACGACCCCACCCCGCCCTGCTTGTTGCAGTACCACATGGCGGTGGTGTTGTCCGTGAACACCTGCACCAGCTTCCCCTTAACAGAGGGAAGAAATGCTTTCAATGCCAACCAAATTGCTTGGAACTCCAATAAATTTATGTGGAGCCCCGTCTACACCGGATACCAGTGACTCCTGATCACCGCCTCTCCCATGTGGCCGCCGCATCCCAGACGTGACGCATCCGTCACTACTGTGAAATCTGGTTGGGGAAGGGAGAGAGGTCTGCCGCTGACCCAATCGCGGTTCGTTAACCACCACTGCAGATCCTTTGCAGTTCCTTCCGAGATCTGAACCACGTCAGTGAGATTTCCCCGATGCTGTGCCCATTGGAACTTCAAGTCCCACTGCAAAGCCCGCAAACGCCACCTGGCGTGTCTTACCAACAGGATGCAGGAGGCCATGATACCCAACAGCCTCAGAGTCAACCTCACCGAAATCCAGGATAGAGGCTGGCATATCGTAATCATAACCTGAATATCATGGACTCCCAGCTCGGGAGGATAAGCCCGAAACTGCACTGTGTCCAGAACAGCGCCAATGAAAGGGAGCGTCTGAGAAGGAGTCAAGTGTGACTTCGGCACGTTTATAGAGAACCCCAGCGAATGCAGGAGGCCCGCCGTAGTCTGAAGGTGGGAGACGACTGCCTGGGGCAAGGACGCCTTCAACAGCCAGTCGTCTAGGTAGGGGAAAACTGTCACCCCTAACCTGCGCAGATGAGCTGCAACCACCGCCATCACCTTGGTGAACACCCGGGGGCACTGGTAAGACTGAAGGGGAGCACGGTAAACTGAAAGTGCTCTTGGCCTACCTTGACCCGCAGGTAACGCCTGTGGCCCGGCAGGATGGGAATGTGAAAATACGCATCCTGCAGGTCCAACGCACCATCCAGTCTCCTTGGTCTAGGGCAGACAAGACTTGAGCCAATGTGAGCATTTTGAATTTCTCCTTTTTGAGGAAGAGATTGACGGTCTGAAGATCTAATATGGGCCGAAGCCCCTTGTTCTTCTTCGGAATCAGAAAGTAGCGGGAATAACAGCCACCGCCTACTTCTGAAGCTGGGACTCTCTCTATAGCTCCCTTGGCCAAAAGAGCTGTAACTTCCTCTTGGAGCAACTTTAAATGATCCTCCGCCAGCCGTTCCTGAGTTGGCGGAATAGGAGGAGGAAAAGAAAAGAAAGGAAGAGAATAGCCCTCCTGGACGATCTGCAAGACCCACTTGTCTGTTGTTATAGATCTCCAGCGGGGGAGATGATGACGAATTCTCCCACCCACCGGAGTAGTGTGGTCCTGCAGAATCAGCCTAGGAGTGCTTGGAGACGACTTCTGGCCTCCATTCCGAGGACGGAATGTACTGCGTCCACGTCCACGCACAGCTTGGGAAGTCTGAGCGGGACGGTGGCTAGGATAGGGCTGACGCAGCTGGAAACCCCTTCCGTTGCCACGAAAGGGGCAAAAGGAAGACTGGCCATGAGGAGTGGAGGAGAGGCAAAAGGATCTGGCCGTAGCTCGAGAGTCCTTGAACCTGACCAGGGCCGAGTCTGCCTTTTCCCCAAAAAGGCGGGTTCCATCAAAGGGCATGTTTATCAAATTGGCTTGGACATCCCCCGAGAAGCCAGTAGTATGAAGCCAGGCGTGGCGCCTCAAGGCCACCGTCGTTGCAATCGACCTGCCCAGCGATCGGTCGTATCTAAACCACACCGTATTGGCGAAATTGGCTGCATCTCTCCCGTCCTTGACAGCTTCGGAGAGCACAGCCTGGGCCTCCTCCGGGACTTGTGGCAGCACCTGCGCTACCGTCGCCCAAAAAGAGTGGGAGAAACGGCCCAATAAGCATGCAGTATTCACCGACCGCAATGCTAGAATGGAGGAAGAAAACATCTTCTTCCCAAATGAGTCCAGTCTCTTAGATTCCCTATCTAGAGGGGCGGAAGGGAATGCGCCCTGAGAAGTAGAGGCCTGCACCACCAAACTTTCTGGGGTGGGGTGTTGGCTGAGGAACTTTGGGTCGACCGGAGCTGGGCGATGGCGGCATGCAATCGTCCTATTCACAGGAGCCCCTGTGCTAGGCTTGGACCATGTTCCTAGAAGGACGTCCGTAAGTGCCTCAATAAAGGGCAATAGGGGTTCAGAGGTGGAAGCCCCAGGTTGAAGCACGTCGGTCAGGAGATTAGTCCTGACCTGCACTGAGGGCAGCTCCAGTCCAAGGACCTCAGCTGCCCTCTTAACCACCATGGCATAGGACACCCCCTCCTCCATAGCCACTGTAGGCGGAGAGAGCAGGCCATTGTCTGGGGAAGTATCCAGACCACTGGCTTCCCCAAGTTCCCCATACCAGTCCATAGTCTCCTCAGAGACATCCTGGTTCTCGAGTGGGTCTCCAGACTCCTCCCATTCCTCTCCTGAGCCCAGCACGTCCACAAAGTGCTCAGGCGACAACATAGAACCCCTGGGTTCTGTCGACGTCGGAATCGGCGTCGCTCGACGCAGTTCTGGCCCCGTATCATCGGGGATGGGGCTTGCGCCGTCGATGGGCACCGGCGACGTCGCAGGCACTGACTTCGGATTCGATGCCGGGGGAGGTCGCGTTGGCACGACTGGCGTCGCCTCGGATCTGGAATCGGATCCCTGAGGCCCCACTGGCGCTGTGGCCAGAGCCGACGGTGTTGAACGTGATGGGGCCCCATTCCAACCCCGTGGGCCCCAAGGGCTCACCAGCGGGGTCGTTCCGCTCAAATACTCGGTGCATGGCCTCACAAAAATCTTTTATTTGAGCGGGAGTCACTCCGGCTCCCGGAAAGGGAGGAAGGCACGAAGTCGACTCTGGCTCCGGCTCCGCAGAACTGTGCCTAGAGCGTCGGTGCTTCTTATCTTTCTCAACGACGGACACCAGCTGAGGTGAAGACGAAGTCCACTTGGACTTCTTCTTCTTCTTGTGACTCTTCCCCGAGTGTCCAGATGACCTCGAATAGGAGGAAGAGGACTTAGGGCTCCGTGAGCGGTCCCGCGACCTCCTCTTCTTCGAACGGGACCGTGACCTCCTCAGAGTCTTGCTTAATGGTGTCTACTGCAGGGCCGCGAGCAACTTCATCGCTTGCTCCCTCAAGGTCTTTGGGGCTTCCGCCCGACAGTCACAACACCACTTCAAATCGTGGTCGCGTTCAAGACACCACAGACATACGCGGCGGGAATCGGTGACCGACATCATGTGGGAACAAGTCCCGCATGGTTTAAAACCTGACTTTCTACCAGACATCCCTCGCACACGAAGTCGTATCTCAAAAAAAGTCGAGAAAAAAACCTACCAAAAAGCGGCAGAGGGGTAGCTCTTCCCGGATCGGCGCTTAACTGGCGCGGAAAGAAAAGAACTGACGTCCCCGCGCCTGAGTGGCGCCTATATAGGCACCGCGACATCATAACCGACGCTACCGATGCCGACGACGTCACGCAGAGTCTAATGGAGACACCCGACGTCGCACGCAAGGGGTATTGCTCAGCAAATGTTTCCGGATCCAGCCTGATGCCTGGGGAATTCAAAGGTAAGGAATCTGCAACTAGAAGTCTCTATCAGATATATATGTTTTTATAAGCCCTGGTGCTGGAAAAATGGCCCAAGTCATTTTTCCCATTGCAAATCCCATGCCACATAGGTTAACATAGCAAGAAGTTATTAACTAATATCTCTTGATAGGAAAAGGCTAAAAATCCCATTCAAAGACTTCTTAGCTGGCTGATGAGGGCTGTTAGCCCGAAACCGGTCCCAGGATGCTTGATTCCTGTCCAGGGAAGACATGGCTTGGCAGTTCGGTCTAGACTGTTCCCATGAGGCACAGGGTCAAGACTGATTTGCATATAGCTGTGTCTGAACTGGGGTGGCAAAGTGAGCTAAAGAATGATGATGCATTCAACCCAGATCTGTGACTGGGGGTGAGTGTTTGAAAGGTTTCAGCACTCCGTCCATCATCTCCTTGTGTTTGCGCTGGAAAAATGGCCCAAGTCATTTTCCCCATTGCAAATCCCATGCCACATAGGTTAACATAGCAAGAAGTTATTAACTAATAACTCTTGATAGGAAAAGGCTAAAAATACCATTCAAAGACTTCTTAGAATGGTATTAATAAATCCAACAATATTATATTGTTGAATTTCTCCTAAAATGTACAGACAAGAAGTTATAAGACTTTCTTGTTTGTAAGCCCAGATTCAGCCTTCCAGAGGTCTGTCCAGATTGGTCAGAGTTAAGTGGATTAGCCAGGCTGCTTTGAAGAGGTGATAAAGAGCCCCTGGGGTGGACCAGCTCCGCTCCGAGGGCAGTGTTCTGTTACACAGGAATGCCAGAGCAGGGGGAGGAGTCGTAAACAATGGACTTCAAGGGAAGGGGAAGACATCAGTGTCATTTAGAACTCCACTCTTTTGACCCCAGCCAGATGCTAGGATTAAGGAAGGAATGACCAGATGCAAGGGGGAGAGACTATGGAGATTAGCCATCCTCGGGGTGTGTTTAGCCAGCTCTTCTCTCCCTGCTGGAAAATCAGCCATTAGGAATTTGGAAGAATTGGTGCACTCTGGCACAAAATAGTGCCACACTTTGCAGGAAGTGGTCAGACCTTTGGGCGGTATTCTGCAGACCATTGGACAGGAGTGACCTCCTGCTTGACCCAGAGAAATTGGAATAATTATCTGAGAAGGGCAGAGCCCCTCAGATCTGCTGCTTGAAACTTAAGAAAGCAAGACGGGCCATACTGGAAGTTTGATGTGCATTTCCTAAGGCCTGCACTCTGAAGACTGCACCTTCTGCACCATCTGAAACTACAGCTTGTGGATTACCTTGCTGTAAAAGGACTAACGAGTGGACTCCCAGCAAGCTACAGGTTAACAGAGCTCACCTGGAACATCACCACCAAGAATCCTCAACCTGGAGCACGACCAGTGGATTTGTAAGGATCTTGTCCAAGTGGACTGTGGGAACTGAAGTCCTCAACTTTCAAGAACCATCTTGGAGCTTTCAGACCCTTGCAGTGAGTTTGAGACACTTTGGGACCCTTTGGAGAACTTCAGGAAGAAGTTCCAGAAGTTTGGAGAACTTTGGAGCAACTTTGGAAAAAAGCTCCATAAGGGGACTGACTCAACCTGGCCAAACAAGCCGCCTGCCTTCAACCGCGAGTCGGCCTGCAATCCAGGTTTGCTCCGCTGAAAAGCTCCATAGGTCCTACTTCCAGAGTTTGACCGGGAGTAGTCGAAATCCGAGGCAAACCCTCACCGAATCTGGCCTGGTGAAGAGCATCGAGGGACCCCGCGGGAAAAAGCTCAGTAAATTTTCCATGTTAACGAATGAAGAAATGGTGACCGGAGCAACCGCAAAAGCCAAGCCACCTGCCTTCAACCGCGTGTCGGCCTGGATCCTTGGTTTGTCCCGCTGGAACGCTCCAGAGGTCGCACTTCCATAAGTTTGACCCGGAGCTCTTCGCAAGGCAATCTGGCGAACCCTCACCGAATCTGGACTGGCTGAGAGCTTCGTGAGAACCCGGGAAGAAAAGCTCCAGAAAGGTTTCTAAGTCAGAAGGTAAAAACTTTGACCCAGACCTACCGCGAGGGATAGCCGCCCAGGGCTCCATCGCGGTCGGTCTGAGACTTTGACTTTGACCCGGTCTATCGTGACCAGATGTCCTGATAAGGCGCTATAGGTTTCTATGTGCTAGGAATTGCTAAATCTTTGAAAATTCCTTATCTCCGGTTCCCTACATTGGATTTCTGTTGTTTTGGTGTCATTTTAAAGATAAAAAATATTTCCTATTCTTATAAATTGGTGTTGGATTTTTATTTTTTTATGTCTTAATTATATACTGAAATTGTGTTTTTAAATGCTTTACATACCTGTCTTTGATGTTAAGCCTGCCTCCTCGCAGCCAAGCTACCAAGGGTTGAGCACAGGAATAATTTTCTAAGACCTATTCTGAGCCCTGTACTGTGTTAGTGGCCTTATTGCCAGTGGCAGATATACATTTTCCCCTACTAATAATCAACTTTCCAACATTTGGTGGCAGTGGTGGGATGAGGACTTGTGTTTGAAAGTACACCTTTCGGTAAAGTGAATTAAGATTGTAAAAATCCTCTAAATTGCCTTAGAACAAAACTTTTGAGTTTAATTTTTGGAATTTGGACTAAACTGTTTTTTATCCATTGTTTTGATTTTTCCAACTAGTTCTAAGTCTGTTGTGCCTAGTTATTGTGACCCAAAACTAGGGAACCATGGAGCTGGATCTGGCTAAACTGTCCCAGTTCAGGAAGGCTGATCTTAGGGTACAATGTAGGCTGAGGGGGCTGCCTGCCGCCCACAAGATTATGAAGGCAGGGTTGCTTAAGTCCCTAAAGGCCTGGGCTGGGGTAGCTGAGGAGATTCAAGGGGGGATGGAGAGTGTTCCCCCCAACCTCACCAAAGAGGAGGGTGAAGATGGTGCCTCTTCCATTTTCTCTAGTGTTAGCCGTATGATTCCAGAGGGTGGGAAGGGGGAAGGGTCCTTACTCAGGAACTACCACTGTCCCTTGCAGAGAGACAGCTTAAGGCTCAATTAGCTTTGATGGCTTTGGAGCAGAGGAAACTGGAATTGGCTGCGAAGAGATGGGAGAGGGAGGAGGCGTTGAAAAGAAATTGTGGCAGTGAAAATGAGGGCGATTTTGAGACGTCAGGGGTGGTGGTCTTGATCACAAACTTCCCACGGGTATAGTACCCAAGTACACTGAGCTGAATGACATTAACAAGTGGCTAGCAGCCTTTGAGAGGGCCCTTAGAATGAATATGGTCCACTCTAAGTATTGGGGTACACTCCTGTGGGAGTTGATTCAAGTAGCTGGGAGGGATAGGCTCCTGACCCTGAAGGGGGAGGATGCAGAATCATACCAGCAGATGAAGGCATGCTTAGTCAAGAGATTTGGTCTGACTCCAGAGCAGTACAGGATGAAGTTTAGAGGCACCAAGAAATTGAGTTCAAAGTCTTGGGGAGACTTTGTGGATGTTTCAGTGAAGGCACTGGAAGGCTGGATTGTTGGTAACAAAGTTGACACATATGAGGGATTGTATAATTTGTTTTTGAAAGAACATATTTTGACTCATTGTGCAGAAGAGAAGTTACGCCATTATCTAGTGGACTCTAAGCTGACAGACCCAAGAGAGCTGGGGGAAGCAGCTGATGAGTGGGTGAGAACCTGGGTTTCCATGCAGCACCAGGGGGGGAACAGAAGAAAGGAGGACAGGTCCCTCCCCAGGGGAAAGCCCATGGAAAAGAAGGTCAAAAACAGAAGGAGTCCTCCAAAGACCCACAAAAACCTGCACAAGGAGGGGGGGCCGAGCCAACCCAAATTCAAAGGGAAGGGGTATCAGGTAAAGAATGGTAGGTTCTTTGATCCCTCAAAGGTGGGTAAGTGCTTTGACAGCAACCAGCCAGGGCACAAACAGGGAGATGCTGTCTGCGCCAAGAAGCTCCTCCCTAAGGGGCCATCCACAGGGATTGCCAGTGTAAGTGTAGGGGTGGAGAGTGGTGCCCCAGAGAGGGGTAGTCAGGTGGTGGAAGCAACCTTAGTGTCCCTGGGTATGGTGAATATTGCAACCTTTGCTGCCTTACCCCCAAACATGGACAAGTACAGGCAGAGGCCTAAAGTGAATGGGACTCAGGTTGAGGCTATCAGAGACACAGGGGCTAGTGTAACTATGGTCCTGGATGAGCTGGTGCCTCCAGGGAGGTTGCTACCTGGTGAGTTTCACCAGGTGACTTATGCAGACAGCACTACCAAACTCCATCCTATGGCTGTGGTGGATTTGGAATGGGGAGGTGTGACAGGCCCTATGAAGGTAGCTGTGTCAAAGGTGCTCCCAGTCCAGTGTTTACTGGGCAATGATCTTGAAGCCTCTGAGTGGTCAGAGGTGGAGAGAGGACTCCATATGAAAATATTGGAGCTCCCTGAGTGGGTATGTGCTGTGACTAGGTCACAGACTAGCCAGAAGGGAGGGGCTGGACACTTGGACCCTGGAACAAAGGGCCAAGCATTCAAGGACAAGGGCACTGGGCCTGGTGAGCCAGCCCAGGGAACTCCCGAGGTACAGGAAGAATCTAACCCTGATGGGGAGGATCTGGTCTCTGAGGGAGGGAGTCCATCCCTGCCAGATCTGTCAGATTTGGGAGGGCTGACAGGAGCAGGTGGACCCTCTAGAGAGGAGTTCAGTATGGGACAGCGTGACTGTCCCACCCTTGAGAGCTTGAGGCGGATTGCCTCTAAGCAAGAGGAGGGGGATGACAGTGGGTTTCATAAAATCTACTGGGAAGATGGACTGCTTTATACTGAGGCCAGAAACCTCAAGGAGGGGGCCACCAAGAGGTTGGTGGTGCCCCAGAAGTACAGAGAGTTCATCCTGACTTTGGGTCATGATATCCCCTTGGCAGGACATTTGGGACAAAGACATGGAACTGGTTGGTGAACCATTTCTACTGGCCCCATATGTCTGAAAAGGGAAAGGAGTTTTGTAGCTCCTGTGCCACCTGCCAGGCCAGTGCTAAGGCTGGGGGCAAGACAAAGACTCCCCCAATACCACTGCCAGTGGTTGGGGTTCCTTTTGAAAGGGTGGGGATGGACATTCTTGGTCCCCTGGACTCACCTACTGCAACAGGGAATAGGTATATCTCAGTGGTAGTGGACCATGCTACTAGATACCCTGAAGCAATCCCTCTTAGAACCATTGATGCTCCTGCGGTGGCTAGAGCACTGCTTGATGTGTTCACCAGAGTGGGTTTTCCGAAAGAGGTATGAACTTTCTGTCCAGCTATCTGACTGCTATGTGGGATGAGTGTGGTGTCAACTACAAGTTTACCAGCCCCTATCACCCATAAGCAAATGGTCTTATTGAGAGATTCAACAAAACCCTGAAGAGCATGATACATGGGTTGTCGGAGAAACTCAGGAGGAGATGGGATGTTCTAAACCCATGCCTACTGTTTGCCTACAAGGAGGTGCCACAGAAAGGAGTTGGTTTCAGTCCCTTTGAGTTGTTGTTTGGACACCCTGTGAGGGGGCCATTGGGCCTGCTGAGAGAGTCTTCGGAGAAGCCTCCTAAAGAAGCAAAGGACAATGTGTTTGACTATGTGCTAGGCCTGAGATCTAGAATGGCAGAGTACATGTACAAGGCAAACAGGAAACTGGAGGCCAGCCAGGAGCTCATGAAGCACTGGTATAATCAAAAGGCTACTATGCCTGAGTATACTCCAGGACAATTGGTGTGGGTGTTGGAGCCTGTGGCTCCCAGGGCCGTCCATGACAATCAATCATCAATCAATCATGTCACTTATAAAGCGCACTACATACCCGCGAGGGTCTCAAGGCGCTGGGGGAAGAGGGGGGTGGTGCTGCTACTGATCGAAGAGCCAGGTCTTGAGGAGTCTTCTGAAGGCCAGTAGGTCTTGGGTCTGTCGGAGGTTGGTGGGGAGGGTGTTCCAAGTCTTGGCGGCGAGGTGGGAGAAGGATCTGCCGCCGGCGGTCGTTTTCCGGATGCGGGGGACTGTGGCGAGGGCGAGGCTGGTCGAGCGGAGCTGGCGGGTGGGGGTGTAGAAGCTGAGTCGTCTGTTGAGGTAGGCTGGTCCGGAGTTGTGGAGTGCTTTGTGTGCGTGGGTGAGGAGCTTGAAGGTTATCCTCTTGTTGACAGGGAGCCAGTGCAGGTCTCTCAGGTGGGGTGTGATGTGGCTGCGTCGGGGGATGTCGAGGATAAGACGTGCAGAGGCGTTCTGGATGCGTTGCAGCCGTCTCAGGAGCTTAGCCGTCGTTCCTGCGTAGAGGGCGTTTCCGTAGTCCAGCCTGCTGGTGACGAGGGCCTGGGTGACTGTTTTTCTTGTTTCGGTGGGGATCCACTTGAAGATCCTGCGGAGCATTCGGAGGATGTTGAAGCAGGATGAGGAAACGGCGTTGACCTGCTTAGTCATGGAGAGGGTGGGGTCGAGGATGACCCCTAGGTTGCGTACGTGGTCGGTGGGTGGCGGGGCTGTTCCCAGTGATGTTGGCCACCAGGAGTCGTCCCAGGCTGAAGGGTTGGAACCAAGGATGAGGACCTCCGTCTTGTCCGAGTTCAGCTTCAGGCGGCTGGTCCTCATCCATTCGGCGATGGCCTTCATTCCTTCGTGGAGGTGGGCTTTGGCGGTGTGAGGGTCTTTGGTGAGGGAGAGGATCAGCTGGGTGTCGTCGGCGTAGGAGATGATGTTGAGGTTGTGCTGTCGGGTGACGTGGGCGAGGGGTGCCATGTAGATGTTGAACAGCGTTGGGCTGAGGGAGGAGCCTTGGGGTACGCCGCAGATGATCTTGGTGGCCTTGGATCGGAAGGGGCGAGGCGGACGCTTTGTGTTCTGCCGGAAAGGAAGGATGTGGTCCAGTCCAGGGCCTTCTCTTGGATCCCGGCGTCGTAAAGGCGTGTTCGTAGTGTGTGGTGGCAGACCGTGTCGAAGGCGGCTGATAGGTCCAGGAGGATGAGGGCTGCTGTTTCTCCGTTGTCTAGCAGGGTCCTGATGTCATCGGTGGCGGCGATGAGGGCGGTTTCGGTGCTGTGGTTGCTGCGGAAGCCGGACTGGGAAGGGGAGTGGGCCCTATCCAATCTTAGAAAAGAAGGGTAAGGTTACCCATTTGGTTGACCTTGGCACCCTCAGGAACCCTCATAGGGTCCTGCATG
This sequence comes from Calotriton arnoldi, assembly GCA_963921515.1. Lineage (NCBI taxonomy): Eukaryota > Metazoa > Chordata > Amphibia > Caudata > Salamandridae > Calotriton > Calotriton arnoldi. Next base: position 36,639 of record CAWUFW010021952.1, read on the forward strand.
TGAATAGATTGAAACCCCACCATGACAGGTCAGACATAACCATGTTACTGGTCACTGATGAGTGAGTGGAGAAGGTAACTGAACCAGTGCCTGCCCTCCTCTCCACTATTGTGCAAGATGGGTCAGTGGAGGGAGTGGTACTCTCTCCCAAGTTGACAGACCAGCAGCACAGAGACTGTAAGCAGGTGCTGGAGCAGTTTGCTGGCCTGTTCTTTTTGACCCCAGGCATCACTGCGTGTGTGTGCACCACATTGACACTAGTGACAGCCTACATGTCAAAAATAAACTGTACAGGTTGTCTGACCATGTCAGAGCCAGCATTAAAGCTGAAGTAGTTAAAGTGCTGGAATTGGGGGTAATTGAACCGTCTGAAAGTCCATGGGCCAGTCCAGTGGTGCTGGTGCCCAAACCTAATCCACAGGGGGGACCCAAGGAGTTAAGGTTCTGTGTGGACTACAGAGGATTGAATGCAGTCACAAAGACAGACGCTCACCCTATACCTAGAGCTGATGAGCTCATTGACAGGTTAGGGGCCGTTAAGTACCTGAGTACTTTTCATTTGACTTTAGGTTACTGGCAGATTGCCCTCACTGATGGAGCAAAGGAGAGGTCAGCATTCTCCACCCCAGAGGGACATTATCAGTTCAAGGTAATGCCCTTTGGCTTAAAGAATGCACCTGCCACCTTCCAAAGGTTGGAGAACAGGGTCTTGTCTGGGTTGGAACAGTTCAGTGCAGCTTACCTGGATGATATAGCTGTATATAGTTCTACCTCGGGGGGTTACTTAAGCCACCTAAGGGAAGTGCTTCAGGCCATGCAGCAGGCAGGCCTGACTATTAAGGCAAGTAAGTGCCAAATAGGGCAGAGTTCTGTGGTGTACCTGGGCCACCTGGTAGGTGGGGGCCCTGTACAGCCTCTCCAAGCTAAAATTCAAACTATTTTGGATTGGACCGCTCCTGATACCCAGACTCAGGTCAGGGCATTCCTTGGACTGACAGGGTATTATAGAAGGTTTGTTCAAAATTATGGGACCATTGTGGGGCCCCTAACAGAACTCACTTCTAAGAGGAGGCCCAAACAGTTGGATTGGACCCCAGAGTGTCAGAAGGCTTTTGACACTCTGAAAGCTGCCATGTGTTCAGCACTAGTGCTGCTGGCCCCTGACTATACAAAAGCATTTGTGGTTCAGATGGATGCTTCCGAACAAGGGATTGGGGCAGTGTTGTCACAGCTAAATGAAGAAGGCCTTGATCAGCCAGTTGCCTTTATTAGCAGGCGACTTCTTCCCAGAGAGCAGAGGTGGAGTGCCATAGAGAGAGAGGCTTTTGCTGTTGCTTGGTCCCTGAAAAAGTTGAGAAAATATTTGTTTGGGACTCACTTTCATATTCAGACTGACCACAGGCCTCTCAGGTGGCTCATGCAGATGAGAGGGGAGAATCCCAAGCTGTTAAGGTGATCCATTTCCCTACAGAGAATGGACTTTACAGTGGAACACAGACCTGAGGCTGCCCATGCAAATGCAGATGGACTTTCAGGTTTTTCCACTTAGCTGATGAGGACTACCAGGGTGTAGGTTAGTAACCCATCACCTTTCGTTTGGGGGTACTATGTGGGGAAGTCATCCTGTGCCCTGGGCACCCCCAACTTTTTGCTGACTGGTACTGGTGGTAACTGATTCTGACTGACCCTGGGCTCTGCCTAACCAGGCCCAGGGCCAGTGCTATGCTGAAAGAGACACACTTAGAATACAGTGAAAACACCTACATACACTAGGGTACACTATGGTATGGGATACCCCTGTGATTGGCATGACCTACCTTCTAAGGCCCTAGTACATAATAGAGCAGGGGGGTTGAAACAACCTATCAGTCCCTAGTATATAATAGGGCAGGGCAGTTTAGAGGCCAGCAGCCCTTTCTGCACTTGCATGTGTGCACTGCTGAAGCCTGAGGTCAGTTGAAGAGTGGCTCTGTGTGGCAGGACTGCTTTTAAAAAGTAAATTGTGTCCAAACTCGACTTTGGTGTTTGGGGCACTTAAAAATGGTTGACCTACAATGTTTGGGTATATTAGATACCCCCAGGGTCTCCCCTTGGTGTCCCAGGGGTGGGGGTCAGATATTTATAGGGAGGACCCTTATAAAATTAGTTTTATATGCCCTGGGTTGAGTGAAATTGAATATTTCACTCCCCACATTGTGATAAAGTGCTGCCCAAAATTGACTTTGGTGGTAGGAGCACTGTGGAGGGAGGATCTGCAACATGTTTACATATTCAGAACCCCCAAAGTCTCCCCTAGGTGTTTCTGGGGCGGGGGGTCCTGTAGATATATGTAGAGTACTTATAAAATATGTTTTTATAAGCTCTGGTGCTGGAAAAATGGCCCTAGTCATTTTTCCCATTGCGAAACCCATGCCACATAGGTTAACATAGCAAGAAGTTATTAACTAATAACTCTTGATAGGAAAAGGGTCAAAATACCATTCAAAGACTTCTTAGAAGGGTATTAATAAATCCAACAATATTATATTGTTGAATTTCTCCTAAAATGTACAGACAAGAAGTTATAAGACTTTCTTGTTTGTAAGCCCAGATTCAGCCTTCCAGAGGTCTGTCCTGATTGGTCAGAGTTAAGTGGATTAGCCAGGCTGCTTTGAAGAGGTGATAAAGAGCCCCTGGGTTGGACCAGCTCTGCTGGGAGGGCAGTGTGCTGCTACACAGGAATGCCAGAGCAGGGGGAGGAGTCGTAAACAATGGACTTCAAGGGAAGGGGAAGACATCAGTGTCATTTACAACTCCACTCTTTTGACCCCAGCCAGATACTAAGATTAAGGAAGGAATGAGCAGATACAAGGGGGAGAGACTATGGAGATTAGCCATCCTCGGGGTGTGTTTAGCCAGCTCTTCTCTCCCTGCTGGAAAATCCGTCATTATGAATTTGGAAGAATTGGTGCACTCTGGGACAAATTAGTGCCACACTCTGCAGAAAGTGGTCAGACCTTTGGGTGGTACCCTGCAGGCCATTGGACAGGAGTGACCTCCTGCTTGACCAGAGAAATTGGAATAAGTATCTGAGAAGGGCAGAGCCCCTCAGATCTGCTGCTTGAAGCTTAAGAAAGCAAGACGGCCATGCTGGAAGTTTGATGTGCATTTCCTAAGGCCTGCACTCTGTAGACTGCACCTTCTGTACCATCTGAAACTACAGCCTGTGGATAACCTTGCTGTAAAAGGACTAAAGAGTGGACTCCCTGCAAGCTATAGGTTAACAGTGCTCACCTGGAACATTACCACTAAGAATCCTCAACCTGGAGCACGACCAGTGAATATGTAAGGGTTTTGTCCAAGTGGATTGTAGGAACTGAAGTCCTCAACTTTCAAGGACTATCTTGGAGCTTCCAGACCCTTGGAGTGAGTTTGAGACACTTTGGGACCCTTTGGGGAACTTCAGTAAGAAGTTCCAGAAGTTTGGAGAACTTTGGAGCAACTTTGTAAAAAAGCTCCATAAGGGGACTGACTTAACCTGGCCAGACAAGCCGCCTGCCTTCAACACCGAGTCGGCCTGCTGTCCAGTTTTGCCCCACTGAAAAGCTCCGTAGGTCCTACTTCCAGAGTTTGACCGGGAGTAGTCGAAATCCGAGGCAGGCGAACCCTCACTGAATCTGGCCTGGTGAAAAGCATCGAGGGACCCAGCGAGAAAAAGCTCCATAAAAGTTTCTAAGTCCGAACGAAGAAAAGGTGACCGGGAGAAACCGCGAGAGCCAAGCCGCCTGCCTTCAACCCCGTGTCGGCCTGGATCCTTGGTTTGTCCAGCTGGAACGCTCAGGAGGTCGGACTTCCATAAGTTTGACCGGGAGCTCGTCGCAAGGCAATCCGGCGAACCCTCACCGAATCCGGACTGGCTGAGAGCTTCGAGAGACCCCGGGAAGAAAAGCTCCAGAAAAGTTTCTAAGGCAGAAGGTAAAAACTTTGAGCCAGACCTACCGCGAGGGATAGCCGCCCAGGGCTCCATCGCGGTCGGCATGAAACTTTGACCTGGTCTATCGCAAGCAGATGTCCCGATAAGGGGTTATAGGTTTCTATGTGCTAGAAATTGCTAAATCCTTGAACATTCATATCTCCGGTTCCCTACATTGGATTTTTGTCCATTTTGGTGTCATTTTAAAGAGCCAAAATATTTCCTATTTTTATAAATTGGTGTTGGATTTTTATTTTGTATTGTGTCTTAATTATTTACTGAAATTGTGTTTTTAAATGCTTTATATACCTGTCTTTGAAGTTAAGTCTGCCTGCTTGCAGCCAAGCTACCAAGCCCTGTACTGTGTTAGTGGCCTTATTGCCAGTGGCAGATATACATTCACCCCTACTAATAATCTACTTTCGAACACATCCAAACATAACTTACAGGCGAGCAGGAAACCTAGGGGACAAACTAACGCACAGTCACTTTAAAGCGAAGCATTCTTCAATATGGACAAAAGTGGAAGGCTTTTGGCCATGCAAACAGTGCAAAGCCTGTCAAATAGCGGTGCACAAAAAAGAGGTACAACCAAACAATGGCACAAAATGGAAAATCAAACAACACATAACATGTAATAGCAAATTTGTGATCTATATTGTGGAATGCCCTTCCAAACTAAAATATATTGGAAGCGCAACTTGTAAAATAAAAGAGAAAATTCTAGAACACATCAGAGGGACGAAAAACAATGATCATACCAAGGCCATTGCAAAACACATGGAGAAATTTCATAATAACAAATGGGAAGATCTAAGATTCTATGCCATTCAACAAGTACCCGTATCAGAGAGAGGAGGTAATCGGGAAAAACTGTTATGACAGAAGGAATCCAAACATATTGTGTCAATAAGAACACTAAATCCGAGGGGTTTGAATCAGGATGAAGAACTTTACGTACATCTTTAAGGAATACAAATATGTTGAGCAATTCAGAAATTAAGGTAACAAAAAGAGAACAAGTGGGCTCACTTGAGTGCAAAAAGTCCAACAACAACGAACCATCAAATCCACTTGAGCGAAGAACCAAACATCAAAAAACCTAAAAAAAAACGTTTTAAATAATGGAAAACTGCTGTGTATAAAGGTGTTTGGTAACAAGTAAACCAGCTCACTAGAGAGCCACAATTTTGGAAAAAGTATCAAATAAGAGTGGAAACTAATTTAATATAAATTTTAATCTGCGAAAAACTGAAACTGCAACTAATGCGATAATAAGCAAAAAATTACTTTATAAATTATTCCTCAAAAAATACACAAAATGTAAATGTTTTTATGACACTCTTTTGCGCAGATAGGCACTTTGACCACTTTAGCACTTATTAATTAATTGCACTATGCACATTGTTACTTTATAAGTGTGCCAAACTACATGTACCAGCATGCAATGCCAACAGGAAACAGGAAATAACTGTGGCTTTAAAAATAAATGATGTTAGTTAATGTCAAACAATTATCCCGTGCTCAAGGTCCGAGGAGCGGACAGAAACGCGTTGGGCATGGAAATGGCCCCTTTGCACAAATAAAAGAAAGTATAAGCAAATCCCGAGTGAGTGCGCGTTCAATCTTTGCATTTGGCGAAATGTGGATGTATATATATATATATATATTCAGCTGCACAAAAATTTGACAAGCACTCACAGGAGAGTTAAATCCATTAGGATTTATTCGTACTTTCGTTCAAACGCGTTTCGGCAGTTTACCTTCGTCAGTTTCGGCGAATGTCGCGTCTAGGGCTCTTTTATTCCCATTACTCTCTCAATGCTCTCCCGGACCGCTGAGAACGTCAGCGCCATATTGGAGTGGGGCAATACACAATTCATTAACAATTCAAAGATAAATAATTAATTGCATGGTTCAGGGTGACACATTATTTCTGTTTCCATTTCTCCTTACATAAATCACATTTCATTAATACGTGTCAGTATTGATTTTCTGTCATTCAGTTACAAAAACTGGTTCTTGATCTTTTATAGACCATTAAGCCATCAATAACTTCCGTCTAATTACTCATTTCTCTAGTGCAGCAAGGCATGTGAGAGGCATTATGCAAAGAAATTGGCAGTTACTGAAATCTGATCCTGTGATAGGATCAGACTTACCACCGCATCCTTTCCTAACGTTTAGGAAAACGCGATCTATTTAAGATCAATTAGTGGAGAGCTACCTCCCTCCAGCAAGAACACCAACAGGCCTGCAAAAGCTACCTGGCTTTTTCCCATGTAGCAGATGCATGGTGTGTGCACAAAGCAAAAAAGTTACTACCTATGAGATCAGTGGTCCACGTGATCCCATCAAAATAAGCAAATTTATGAATTGCAATACACCATTTACAGTGTACTGCTTAATTTGCCCATGTAACTTGAGGTATGTGGGGAGTACTGTACATCCCGTAAAACTCTGCATCCTAGAACATCAGAGAGCTATTGCTAAAAAAGATGTAAATTATCCGGTGGCAAGACATTTTGAGAGCCATCATCAGAGTAACAGAAATCTACTCAAATGTTTCTGTATAGACCATGTACCACAAGATGCAAGGGGCGGAGATAGAGAAAAGAAGCTGCGAAGACTAGAATCCAGATATATAATCACATGCTAACAAAGGCGCCCCTAGGGCTGTACAGTGGGGAGGAGTTGGGAGTGCATCTTTAAAAGGAGTATAGTTCAGGAAGGACACTCTAATGAGGAACCTTAGTGGAAAACTAAGAGTGTAGACCAGAGAGAATTGCAATAGGAAGAGAACAGGGACAACGGGGATTCTGTGCCCATCCAGGGCGCAAATCTTAGAGTGTTGATATTCCAGAATGAGTTGGGATTAATGAAATATAGAACTTATTTGATTTATTTCATCCCTGTTGAGACATATGTTGAATAATTATGAAGATGACTTAATGGTCTATACGAGATTAAGTACCAGTTTTTGTAACTGAATGACAGAAAATCAATATAGACTCGTATTGATGAAATGTGATTTATGTAAGGAGATATGGAAACAGAAATAATGTGTCACCCTGAACCATGCAATTAATTATTTATCTTTGAATTGTTAATGAATTGTGTATTGCACCACTCCAGTATGGCGCTGACGTTCTCAGCGGTCCGGGAGAGCATTGAGAGAGTAATGGAAATAAAAGAGGCCTAAACGTGATAGTTGCCGGAACTGACAAAGGCAAACTGCCGAAACGCGTTTGAACGAAAGTATGAATAAATCCTAATGGATTTAACTCTCCTGTGAGTGGTTGTCAAATTTTTGTGCAGCTGAACATATCGAGAGTCTGCCCTCGCGAGACGGAGCACCCGCTAGTGAGTGCGGCAACACTTGGCAGAGGATGGAGCAATATATATATGTTCTATTAGCAAGATGGTGGAACTTTTAATTCTGTTAACTGTCCTTATATTGCTAATAACTTTCATCTGCATCTGTCTATTGATCATTGCAGCGCATATATTCTATACAAGAATCATGATGGTTCAATAAATATTGAAAACACCCCCTGGGTGTAGTCCTTCTAATTTTCTCTGAGAGCACAAGTGACTGAACGAAAAGGTTTTAGATCTATTACCATGATCCCTGGGAGAGCTCAGGGTTGTCATGCTCTGTGGTTGCCAAAACTGTTTGCCACTCATTTAGGGTTAGGGAGGGCCTATGGTTGTACTGTGGGCTAGCTGGTCTTTAGGATGACAGATCCTGCGGGGGTGCACAGAATCTGTCTAGCACCATCCCTAAGTTTATGTTGCCCAACAAATGCACAGTTCCTACTGGAAAGTGGGGGACTACACAACATTACCGTGAGGACTCCCTGTACCAGATGTGAGGATTCGGCTGTGCACCGATCGGGCCGTAGCCCATGTGCAAGACTGTTTTCTGTAACCCCCATATGCCAGCGCCGCTGTTGACTGAGCTGCGTATTGTGGGCTGTGTGGAGGGAGCTGAGCCCACACACCCTGATTGTTGTGGCCCCGTATGCCAGAGGAGTTCACCCGTGAAGAAGTTGTATGACCAGCATACCAGGACTCGTGGACGCCTGATCGGCAACCCTTTTTGCTAGGGGGGACTGCTGTGGTGTGGGTAGTTGCACCGGAGGAGTTTATGTTGTGTCCTGAAGGTACCGTGCAACCCCTGAGTCAGGAGAGGTTGGCGGGACAAAATCATCAAAGACTTTGGGCCATCTTCTGATATCTCCCTTGACTGAATTCCCTTGTCTGAGGGCTCCTAGTACAGTCACTCACTTTAGCCCCATTGGGTTTACTGCCTGCCAGGTCACTATATGTTGGAGGAACCGCTTTAAAGAACCACCTTTTGTGGTGTGAGTTTGGGGGGGGGGGAGAGAACAGACCTTTGCGCTCTTTGGTGGCTCCAGTGACCTGCAGCGCTGCAAGCACACTCCTGGCCAAGGGTAGCACAGACAGATGGTGGGTCTCAATCACATAGGATTGCAGGAGTAGCAAACAAAAGGTCCTCAAGATATTACAGAGCTGCTGGCAAGGTGGAGCACGGCTCAGCTCGGATCATAGATGGGGCTAGGAAAGGGGACGTGACTCAACTTGGGCCCTGGATGGGCGTCCCCTGTTGTTGAAGGCAATTGTAATTGTTATTGTATTTATATAGTGCTTACTATCCCTAATGAGGCGTCGAAGCACTTTTTGGTGAACAGAACACTACTCTGGAACCCAAAAAGGGTTAGTGGTGAATTAGTATAGGGACATATGAATTTGAGCGGTGGACGTGTGAGTCTGTTAGTTGGATTGAAAAGGATAATGGAGGATAGAAGAGGAAAGAGTCTAGAAAGTGTTTACTGGGCAATCACAGTAGTAGGAGGAGGTTTGGGATGAGTAAAGGAGAGATGGAGGAGGGAAGAGTCTCTAGAAGTGGATGAGGGAGATCAGAGTAGTAAATGAGGTCTCGGATGAGTAAAGGAGAGATGGAGGAGGGAAGAGTCTCTAGAAGTGGATGAGGGAGATCAGAGTAGTAAATGAGGTCTCGGATGAGTAAAGGAGAGATGGAGGAGGGAAGAGTCTCTAGAAGTGGATGAGGGAGATCAGAGTAGTAAATGAGGTCTCGGATGAGTAAAGGAGAGATGGAGGAGGGAAGAGTCTCTAGAAGTGGATGAGGGAGATCAGAGTAGTAAATGAGGTCTCGGATGAGTCTAAGGCGAGATACATGACGGAAGAAATTAGAAGGGGTTGTTTGGGAGGTCTTAGTAGTAAAATTAGGTTTGGGTTGATGCAAGGAGGGATAGAGGAGGGAAAAGTCTAGAAAGGGTTATTTTTTTGGGAGATCATATTAGCAGAATGAGGTTTGGGACGAGTCAGAGAGCGGAGATAGAGGATATATTGAGAGAGGTATAGGGTGAAACATAGGGTATATAGATACATAAGTACAGGGAAGGTATACATGTATAAGGAAGGTAATATATCAAGATTGAAGCTGTATTTAATAAACTTAGACTTTCAAGTATTTCTTACTTTAAGCTAATTTATTTGTGTGTGTTTTTTTATTTTCAATACTTCAATAGTGAAATAATTGTAGATAAATAGGTAATAACAGTTACATATTGTGATAGATAAATAAAGGGAGAACCATAAGCATCTAATCAAATAACTTTTATGAAAACTATGCAGTGACCTATATACATGTTAAGCATAGAATAATATAACCATAAGTAATATGTACATTTGTTAAGCAGACCTAAAGAATATCTATATATTTATAAACATAATTATTATACATATTTATAGAAAGAAATGCACATATCTAGATACATACATATAATCAACTTAAATGCTTATATACAGAGGGATATGTTGTATATTTCTGTTTGCGTATGGTGCTTATGAGGGGAAGAGCCAATTCTTCAGTAGTTTTCTGAAGATAAGGTGGCTGTCCGTGGATCTTATGTTGGGGGATAAAGAGTTCCATAGTTTGGCTGCTTGAATAGAGCAGGATGTGCCACCCATGGTTTTTTCTTGTATCTTGGTATTTTGAGGCGAGGTCCCACTCTTGAGTGGAGGTTCCTTTGTTGAATGTGTTTGGAGATTTTATTCCTGATGAAGAGCGGTCCTGTTCTATGTATCGCTTTGTGGGTGATACAAAGCAGTTTGAATGTGGATCTTCTGGCAACCGGTAACCAATGCAGGTCCTTCAAAGCAGAGGAGATGTGGGCTTGTATCTTTATATGTAGGAGTAGTCTGGCAGCCGAGTACTGAATCCGTCGTAGTCTTTTCATAGTTGATCAAGATGATCTGTAGTAGAGGCTATTGGCATAAGCGAGTTTAGACAGAACAAGAGAGATAGTATCCTAGACCTTCTGTGGAAATCCCCGTTGGGGAAAGATGTGTCGTAGAGTTTTCTTAGTAATGAAGCTTGATCTTGCTAATTTGTCCACTGGGTCATTCATTGATAGCTTGAAGTCCATGGTAATTCCAAGGCTATTTGCTTCCTTAGATACTTTAGGCGGTGATCCCAGATCGTCAGGCCAGGCGGCGAGTGGGTCATGAGTTTTGCAATCGCCACACGTGAGTATTTCCGTTTTGGAAGCATTCAATTTGAGATGGCTCCAAGTCATGCACTGTTCCACGGCTCTGAGACAACTGAAAATTGGTGAGTTTCCAATGTCTTTGGCTCTTTCCAGTTTAGGAGTATTTGTGGGTCATCTGCATAGTTATAGCACGTGAGGTGAAATTGATTGATCAGTACCGGTAATGAATTCATGTAGATGTTGAAAAGCATGGGCGAGATGATAGAGCCTTGAAGGACGCCTGCTTTTTTTGTGGAGTAAGGTTAGGATGAGAAAGGGGGGGTATGGATGACATTAGTTCTGTTTCGAAGGTAGGATGTGATCCAGTCTAGAGCAGTCCCCTCTATGCCGGCTTCGTAGAGTCTTTGTATCACAGTGTCATGGTCAACCGCGTCAAAGGCAGCCGAGAGGCCCAAGAGAAGTAGGGCAGTAACCCCGTTGCAGTCAACTGTGTTTTTAAGGTCATTCCAGTTGCTGATGAGGGCAGATTCTGTGCCTTTTCCTGGACAAAATACTGTTTGGAAGTCAGGAAGTATGGAGTTATCTTCAATAAATTGTGACATCTGGGCGAACGCTGCTCTTTTTATCAGTTTTCCCAGGAAAGGTCCATTTGTAATTGGTCAGTAGTTGTCGGGGTCTAGTGGGTCTAGGTTTGTTTTCTTTAATAATGGGCGTATGTATGCCTTTTTGAGGTCTTCTGGAACGATTCCGGTAGTTAAGGAATTGTTGATGATTGGCAGCAGAGGTAGTTAGAAGAATGTTTTTGAAGATTTGTGGTGGACAAGGGTCAGAAGAGCTGCCGGCAGGCCTGCTTGCTTTGACCAGGTCCATAAATTCATTGTGTGATATTTGTTGAAAGGAACGGAGAGGCTGGGTTAGCCGACTCTTGGGTTTTTTTTTTAGAAATGGTCAGCGCTGGTGGTTTTCCTTTGTTTTAAATAGGAGTGTAGGAGAGTAGGATCTGCTTCTCATGGGTACCCCCACTTTTTGCTGATGCTTCACTGTTTTTCGACATTAGTCTGGCTGGGGCCCTGCTAACCAGAACCCCAGCCTAGCTGCTTCCCCTCTAAAATGGTTTCCATGTGCCTTAGGCACATCTCTGATTGGAATCTGGAGTGCCCTTATAAGTCCCTAGTATATGGTATACTATGTACCAAGGGCATAGGTACCTCAGAGGCCTACCAGGGGCTGCAGCATGTATTATGCCACCCCTGGAAGGCCATCCAAAATGACACCACAGGCCTGCTACTGCAGCCTGGGTAAGGTGGTGCATGCACCCCTTACAGTGGTGTGGGCTACCTATATCACTACCATTGCACACACACACAAACCTATAAGTCACTCCTATGGCAGGCCTTAACAATCCTGAAGGCAGAGTGCTACTGAGTTTCGTCCAGGGATAATCTAAAGTCCTAAGGACTGGGGTCCCATACTTATACTAAGTATAGGGGTTGGACTACTCTGTGGCCCCACCTATGGGTGGGTCAGGGCAGAGGGGTGGCTACACCCCTTTCCCTTTGTCCAGTTCGCGCCAAAGCAGGGGCTGCAAGCCCCTGATCCGGTTTGAACTGGGGTATGCACAGGGACACCAAATGTGCCCCCAGTGCAGGACTTCAAAGCACCCGAAAGTGCTCCCGTCCAGCACCAATACACATTATCCTGTCTGGGGAGGTGGTCACACCTCCCTGGGACAGGAAACCTATTGTCCAGGCCTCCCCTGCCGGAGTTTCGTCCAGCAGCAGGAGGCCAGACTTGTGTCTGTGGCAGCAGCATCCATTTTGTGATGCCAGGGCTTTGGAAAGAAGTTACCGGGCTAGCCAGAGTTAACATGTCTTTCCCTCTAGAAGGGTGGAATGCTACCCCGCCGCCAGAATTGGCGGGGGGTAGTATTCCAAGATGTTTGACACCAAACACGACATGTTTAGGTGCAGCCATTCCAAAGTTAGCATTTAACGCGAGGTTATAATGCGCTTAAGAGTATATGGTCAGGCTGCACTACAAACAGCATCAGAGAAGGGTCTCCGAACGCTGCAGAGGGGCCCTGCTCATGCAGGGGCACCCTCTCACATAGGAACCATGCACTCTGCCTTTAGGATTGATAAGGCCTGCCTTAGGAGTGACTTATAGGTTTATATGTGTGTATGTATTTAGTGATATAGGTAACCTATATCACAGTAAGGGGTGCATGCACCACCTTACCCAGGCTGCAGTAGCAGACCTGTGGTGTCAGTTTGGATGGCCTTCCAGGGGTGGCATAATACATGCTGCAGCCCCTGGTAGGTCTCTGAGGTACCTATGCCCTGTGTACATAGTATACCATATACTAGGGACTTATAAGGGCACTCCAGATTCCAATCAGAGATGTGCCTAAGGCACATGGAAACCATTTTAGAGAGGAAGCAGCTAGGCTGGGGTTCTGATTAGCAGGGCCCCAGCCAGACTAAAGTTGAAAAACAGTGAAGCATCAGCAAAAAGTGGGCGTACCCATGTGAAGCAGATCCTACTCTCCTACAGCTACCACTAGGATAGCTTTCAATAAAGGTTGTCTTTAACCTATCACCTCTAAGGGGCTGTTTGGACTGGTGCAAGGTGTCCACTATTGTGAGAAGTTGGCCTGGCATATGCTGTCCACTAATTATAGTGGGCACCTTGCACCAGTCCAAATCGACTCTTATGGTAGGTAGGTTAAAGACAACCTTATTGAAAGCTATCCTAGTGGTAGCTATGGAGAGCAGCCTTCAGGCTAAGTCTTGAAGGAATGTAAAGCAGCTTGTTTTACCAGTCTATAATCTCTTGAGTGACCAAATGAAAGAGCACCACACCAGGTATATATTCAAAATATATGTATTTATTACTAAACACACCCCTCTAGTCTCTTTATGAGGCTAGAGTTCGAAGTACATAGGTTATAAGATCTTAAATCACAGTAATAGCACAAATACACGTTTGGGCCCTAGGGGCGTACCAAACCATATACCAATAAAGTGGTATGCGAACCACGACTGAACTAGACACTAGGCCTAGAGCCTCTAGAAGTGCTTGGACCACAAGGAACCACCCAAGGTAGTGACACAGGGGACCCACGGGAGACGCGTGCAGTGTAAATACACAACCGCGATACGCCGTTAACTTCTATGGAGAAAGTCGGGATCGGGAAAATAGAGGAAAGGGACACTTAAAAGAGGACTAGGACAAAACCCTTTGAGATCTAGGACTTTGAAGAGTCTCTACCCACGGGAGCACCGGAGTACTCGTGTTACCTCACCCAGGGAAGCCGGGTGCATAGGTGCCTTTCGGGGTCGGGTTTCGTCGTCGTTTCGTATGGCGATCTGCTGCAAAGTGCTGCTGGCGACCAGGAGAAAAGTGTCCGGGTGGATCCAAGAGTGGATCGGAGTTCTGAAGAACCTGAAAGCAGAGGGGACAGAGTCTAGGTCACTAGCCAGTGACCAGGAAGGCAATGGACAGAGGCCCACCGATGTCGAGTGCTTCAGGTTCGTTGACGGTCGTCTTGACTCTTCAGCCACGAGGTCCGGGAGGCATTGTCGGCGACCAGGAGCAGGATTCGGGCTGTTGCTCGATGTCTGTCGAGTGCAGAGGTGTCGGCGACCAGATTGGACCCAACAAGCCTTGGCAACGGCAAGTCTCGAGTAAGATGTATATCGTCGATGATGCAGACCAGCAAGGTCTGGGGAACTCACCCAGCGAGGGTAAGTGAGGGCAGGCCTGGAGCAACCAGACTGCCAAGTAAAGAAAAGATTGGCCTTCGTTAAGGGCTACTAGCCAACGGGCTAGCGACCGCGAAGGAGCCTCGTGACGCCGCACGTGGAGCTGGCTTACAGGACACTCGTGGAGTGGGGGCCAGTGATCTTCGGTGCAGGTGGTGCTGGAGGCTAGGGCTACTCGGAGCCCAAAGCACGACTTCTTGGAGACCCAGAAGATGGTGCACTTGCAAGTGTGCTCGGTGTCCAGGGGTCACGGTCTCAAGTCACCCACGATAGCCACGGGCCTCAGCTTTGCTGGGGACTCAGGGTAGCCTCGGGGAAGTCTGAGAATCCACCTCTGGTGCTGCGATGACTTCGGCGTCCGACGGGAGCTTCAGTGATGCGAACCGGACAGATGCTTCTTTGGTGCCTGCCAAGCAGGGGAGTCACTCCTTGACCCCAAGGGAGATTCTTCAGTCCTCTAATCGTGAGTAGAGCGTCGAAGGTCCAGGATTCCGTTTCAGAGTTTCGTCCAGGTATAATCTAAAGTCCTAAGGACTGGGTTCCTACCTTTATTCTAAAAATAGGGGATGGACTACTCTGTGGCCCCACCTATGGGTGGGTCAGGGCAGAGGGGTGGCTACACCCCTTTCCCTTTGTCCAGTTCGCGCCAAAGCAGGGGCTGCAAGCCCCTGATCCGGTTTGAACTGGGGTATGCACAGGGACACCAAATGTGCCCCCAGTGCAGGACTTCAAAGCACCCGAAAGTGCTCCCGCCCAGCCCCAATACACATTGTCCTGTCTGGGGAGGTGGTCACACCTCCCTGGGACAGGAAACCTATTGTCCAGGCCTCCCCTGCCGGAGTTTCGTCCAGCAGCAGGAGGCCAGACTCGTGTCTGTGGCAGCAGCATCCATTTTGTGATGCCAGGGCTCTGGAAAGAAGTTACCGGACTCGTCAGAGTTAACATGCCTTTCCCTCTAGAAGGGTGGAATGCTACCCCCGCCGCCAGGATTGGCGGGGGGTAGTATTCCAAGATGTTTGACACCAAACACGACATGTTTAGGTGCAGCCATTCCATAGTTAGCATTTTACCGCGAGGATATAATGCGTTTAAGAGTATATGGTCAGGCTGCACTACAAACAGCATCAGAGATGGTCTCCGAACGCTGCAGAGGGGCCCTGCTCATGCAGGGGCACCCTCTCACATAGGAACCATGCACTCTGCCTTTAGGATTGATAAGGCCTGCCTTAGGAGTGACTTATAGGTTGATATGTGTGTATGTATTTAGTGATATAGGTAACCTATATCACAGTAAGGGGTGCATGCACCACCTTACCCAGGCTGCAGTAGCAGACCTGTGGTGTCAGTTTGGATGGCCTTCCAGGGGTGGCATAATACATGCTGCAGCCCCTGGCAGGCCTCTGAGGTACCTATGCCCTTGGTACATAGTATACCATATACTAGGGACTTACAAGGGCAATCCAGATCCCAATCAGTGATGTGCCTAAGGCACATGGAGACCCTTTTAAAGAGGAAACAGCTAGGCTGGGGTTCTGAATAGCAGGGCCCCAGCCAGACTAATGTCGAAAACCAGTGAAGCATCAGCAAAAAGTGGGGGTACCCATGTGAAGCAGATCCTACTCTCCTACACAACCCCCCCCAAACGTAGGGACATTAAACTAACCTTGCCCAGTTAAGTCTTCATGTTCTAAGTGGAAATACCTAGAGAGTCCATCTGCATTCGCATGGTTACTCCCAGGCCTATGTTCCACTGTAAAGTCCATCCCCTGTAGGGAAATGGACCACCTAAGCAGTTTGGGGTTTTCACCCTTCATTTGTTTTAGCCATAAGAGGGGCTTATGGTCTGTCTGAACCAGGAAGTGTGTACCAAACAAGTATGGCCTCAACTTCTTCAGAGCCCAGACCACAGCAAAGGCCTCCCTCTCTATGGCTGACCAACGTTTCTCTCTAGGGGTCAGCCTTCTGCTAATAAAAGCTACTGGCTGATCCTGACCTTCTTCATTCAATTGTGACAGTACAGCCCCTACCCCCAATTCAGATGCATCTGTTTGAACAATGAACTTCTTGGAGTAATCAGGACTCTGCAGAATTGGAGCAGTGCACATGGCCTGCTTGAGGTCATCAAATGCCTTTTGACAGCTAGCTGTCCACTGAACCTTTTGGGCATTTTCTTAGAAGTTAAGTCATTCAAGGGTGTCACTATTGATCCATACCCCTTGACAAATCTCCTATAGTACCCAGTCAGGCCTAAGAAGGCTCTCACCTGAGTCTGGGTAGTGGGAGCAGTCCAGTCCATGATGGTCTGGATCTTGCTCTGCAAAGGTTGAACCTGGCCTCCACCCACAAGGTGGCCCAGGTACACAACCTGACTCTGCCCTATCTGGCACTTAGTGGCCTTGATAGTCAGGCCTGCCTTTTGCAGGGCCTGTAAAACATTCCTGAGGTGGACCAGGTGATCCTCCCAGGTGGAGCTAAAGACAGCAATATCATCTAGATAAGCTGCACTATAGGCTTCCAGTCCTGTGAGAACTGTGTTCACCAACCTCTGGAAAGTGGCAGGTGCATTTTTCAGACCAAAGGGCATTACCACAAATTGATAATGCCCACTAGGGGTTGAAAATGCTGTTTTGGGCTTTGCAGTATCAGCTAGTCTGATCTGCCAGTAGCCAGCTGTTAGGTCAAATGTGCTGAGATATTTGGCAGATGCCAAAGTATCTATGAGCTCATCTGCCCTGGGTATTGGATGGGCATCAGTCCTAGTGACTGCATTGAGACCCCTGTAGTCTACACAAAACCTCATCTCTCTTTTCCCACCACTGGTGTGAGGTTTAGGTACTAGGACTACTGGACTAGCCCAAGGGCTATCTGAGGGCTCAATCACTCCCAATTCCAACATCTTCTGGACTTCAGTCCTGATACAGTCCCTGACATGGTCAGGTTGCCTATAAATCTTGTTTTTAATAGGCAGACTGTCCCCAGTGTCCACTTCATGAGTGTACCAGGTGGTCTGACTGGGTGTCAGTGAAAACATATGTCTAAACTGATTGAGGACTTGCCTGCAATCAGTTTGTTGCTGGGTAGTGAGGCTGCCTGCCAAGGCTGCACCATCAACTGACCCATCGTCAGGGTTCTGTGAGAGCAGGTCAGGGAGTGGGTCACTCTCTTCCTCCTGCCCTTCATCAGTAGCCATGAGCAAGCCCATGTCTGCCCTGTCCACATATGGCTTAAGTCTGTTGACATGGAGAACCCTTTGGGGACTCCTGGGTGTTCCCAGGTCCACTAAGTAAGTGACCTCACCCTTCTGCTCAACAATAGTGTGGGGTCCACTCCATTTGTCTTGGAGAGCTGCTGGGGCCACTGGCTCCAACACCCACACCTTCTGTCCTGGCTGGTAAACAGTCAGAACAGCCTTTTGGTCATGCCAGGCCTTCTGAAGTTCCTGGCTAGCCTCAAGGTTTTTGGTTGCCTTTTTCATGTACTCAGCCATCCTGGAGCGGAGACCAAGTACATAGTCCACTATATCTTGCTTTGGGGGCTTGAGAGGTAACTCCCATCCTTCCTTCACCAAGCACAGTGGACCCCTCACAGGGTGGCCAAACAGAAGTTCAAAAGGGCTGTAACCAACCCCCTTCTGAGGCACCTCCCTATATGCGAATAAAAGGCAGGGCAAGAGTATGTCCCATCTACGCCTAAGCTTTTCTGGGAGCCCTTTAATCATGCCCTTCAAGGTTTTGTTGAATCTCTCAACTAAACCATTGCATTGTGGGTGATAGGGTGTGGTGAACTTATAAGTAACTCCACACTCCTTCCACATTGCTTTTAAGTACCCAGACATGAAGTTAGCACCCCTGTCTGATACTACCTCCTTAGGAAAGCCCACTCTTGAGAAGATTCCCAGGAGGGCCCTTGCCACTACAGGTGCTGTAGTGGTCCTGAGGGGAATAGCTTCTGGGTACCTGGTGGCATGATCCACTACCACCAGGATAAACCTGTGCCCAGAGGCTGTTTGGGGATCCATGGGACCAACAATGTCAATCCCTACCCTCTCAAAGGGCACCCCCACCACAGGTAGTGGTATCAGGGGGCCTTTGTAGTGCCACCTGCTTTGCCACTGGCTTGGCAGGTTACACAGGAGCGACAAAACTCCTTACTGTCTTCAGACATGTGGGGCCAGTGAAAGTGAGGGACAATTCTGTCCCAAGTCTTGTTCTGGCCCAGGTGTCCTGCTAAGGGAATATCATGGGCTAGGGTCAATAGGAAGCCCCTGAACTTCAAAGGTATTACCAACCTCCTGGTAGCACCAGGCTTGGGGTCTCTACTCTCTGAGTACAGGAGTCCATCATCCCAATACACTGTATGGGGACCACTAGCTTTCCCAGCAGCCTCAGCAGCAGCTTGCTGTCTGAGGGGTTCAAGGGAGGGGCAGCTCTGCTGCTCCTGGCTCAGATCTGCCCTAGAAGGTCCCCCTGTCCCCAAGAACTCAACCTGGTCAGGTTCAAGTTCCTCTGGGACAGTTCCTTCTTCAGGGCTGAGATCATCCCCCTCAAGGGACTGATCTTCCTCCTGAGCCAAGGGGAAGGCACTGCCTTAACCCTACTACTCCTCCTCTTGGAAGGCACTTGGTCCATTCTTCCAGAATCCAAGGCCTGTTCAGTGCTAGACATTTTGGCTTGTGACCTGGTCACAGCAAACACATCTGCAGGGATCCCCAGCATTTCTGCATGGGTCCTGAGCTCCACTTCTGCCCAAGCAGAAGTCTCTAAGTCATTGCCAAGCAAGCATTCGACTGGTAGGTTTGCACTTACCACAACCTTCTTAAGGCCAGTTACCCCTCCCCAGGAGAAGTTAAGAACTGCCAGAGTATGGTCTGTTCTGACATTGCTAGCATTGGTCACTTGGTACATCTCACCAAGCATAACTTGCCCAGGTAGCACAAGGTCTTGTGTCACCATTGTGACACTTGCCCCTGTGTCCCTAAATGCCAAAGCCTCTCGTCCATTGATTAAAGGCTGTTGTCTGTACTTGCCCAGATTACTGGGACTCATAGAGGAGGGCACATCCATGCCTCCATCACAGACTAACACAGCCTGAGTCAGTTCTCTAACTAGGTCAGAGCCCAACTCAGTTCCCAGGGTGAACCCTACTAAACCCTTTGCTGGAGCACTTCCACCAACTGTACTAGGGGGAACAGGTGCCTTAGGGGCATTGGTGGGTGCTGGACTGGAGTCTTTGGACTTGGTGCAATCACTGGTCCAGTGGGTCTTTTGCTTACAGACCTTGCACCATGGTTTTCTTTGGCCTTTACCCTTGGTAGACTGGGAATCCCCACCAGAAGAAGATTTTTGGGGGCCTGATGAAGACTTTTGATCTTTACCCTTCTCCCCACCCTTGTCAGAGTTCTTAGCATCTTGCTTCTTGGTTTCCCCACCTTGGTTCTGTACCTTCTGCTTCACCCTGGTTCTGACCCATTTGTCTGCCTTCTTTCCCAATTCTTGGGGAGAGGTCAGATCAGAGTCAAACAGGTACTGATGCAACAGCTGATTTTGACAGTTATTAAGAATCTGCTCCCTCATTATCAGATTATACAATCCTGAGAAGTCACACACCTTACTGCCCATCAACCAGCCTTCCAGAGCCTTGGCAGAACAATCCACATAGTCTACCCAGTCTTGAGTCTGTGCTTTTTGGGTGTCTCTGAACTTCAACCTGTACTGTTCAGTGGTTAGGCCAAACCCATCAATAAGAGCACTCTTCAAGACCTTGTAATTGTCAGCATCCTCCTCTCTAACAGTGAGGAGCTTGTCTCTACCTTTGTCAGCAAAGGAGAGCCACAAGATTGCTGCCCACTGCTCCTGAGGGACCTTCTGTACTTTACAGGCCCTCTCTAAAGCAGTTATCCATTTGTGGATATCATCCCCACTCTGGTAGGGAGGGACAATCTTGCTCAGGTTCCTATGGTCATAGGACCTTTCCCTATCTCTAGGGACATGGCTGCCACCATGGGACTCTAGTCCCAACTTTCTTCTCTCTCTAAGGAGATCTAGGGATTCTCTATCTAAAGCCAATTGCTTCTTCCTGATCTCTAGTTGAGTTTCCTCATACTGGACCAGTCTCTTTCTTCTCTCATGAGAGGATTCCCTCCTGTGAGAAGAAACAGAGCTCCCTATTGAGGTGCCAGAGTGGTTAGACTCCTGAGAAGGAGACCTAGACTTTCTGTGCACACTCATAATCCTTCCTGGGGGGACAAAGGTGTGGTTCTCTAGATCCTCATCTTCATCTTCCCCAGAAGGGATTGGGTTCTCCAGGTCAGGGTCATTGTCACCCTCCTGGTCAGTTTCAGAGGGGGGCTGGGGGTAGTGGTACCCCTGGCCCCTTCCTCATCTGCTGGCCCACCCTCTGCTCCTACCCCTTCAGTCTCTGAGGACTTACTAAGATCATAAGCCACCAACAACTCCTGGAGGTGTTGGGTGGTGGGACTTTGGCCTGTCCTTAATTTCCTCACGTTACACAAAGCTCTCACATCCAAGAATGGGAGTGTGTCATACTTGGAGGGTGGAAGCTCAATGGCTTCCTGCAAGGCATCTTTGGATCCTGCTTTTAAGGACATTACTAGTGTGGTGTGGTGTATGCACTACCTACTCTAGTGTGGCCTACTAAACTCTCTTGAGTTGTAGAAAGGGTTGTGCTATCCCTTAACACACAACTCTAAGTTCAGTAGAACTTACTGATATTCTAAGCTTAAATTATATGTACCTTAGGTACCTTTAGTGGTTTTCAGTTGATCAATTCAATTGAGATTATCTGGTAAAACAATAGCAAGCTGGAATCCCACACGCTGCACACCAATGTGAGAAGTTGGCCTGGCATATGCTGTCCACTAATTATAGTGGGCACCTTGCACCAGTCCAAATCGACTCTTATGGTAGGTAGGTTAAAGACAACCTTATTGAAAGCTATCCTAGTGGTAGCTATGGAGAGCAGCCTTCAGGCTAAGTCTTGAAGGAATGTAAAGCAGCTTGTTTTACCAGTCTATAATCTCTTGAGTGACCAAATGAAAGAGCACCACACCAGGTATATATTCAAAATATATGTATTTATTACTAAACACACCCCTCTAGTCTCTTTATGAGGCTAGAGTTCGAAGTACATAGGTTATAAGATCTTAAATCACAGTAATAGCACAAATACACGTTTGGGCCCTAGGGGCGTACCAAACCATATACCAATAAAGTGGTATGCGAACCACGACTGAACTAGACACTAGGCCTAGAGCCTCTAGAAGTGCTTGGACCACAAGGAACCACCCAAGGTAGTGACACAGGGGACCCACGGGAGACGCGTGCAGTGTAAATACACAACCGCGATACGCCGTTAACTTCTATGGAGAAAGTCGGGATCGGGAAAATAGAGGAAAGGGACACTTAAAAGAGGACTAGGACAAAACCCTTTGAGATCTAGGACTTTGAAGAGTCTCTACCCACGGGAGCACCGGAGTACTCGTGTTACCTCACCCAGGGAAGCCGGGTGCATAGGTGCCTTTCGGGGTCGGGTTTCGTCGTCGTTTCGTATGGCGATCTGCTGCAAAGTGCTGCTGGCGACCAGGAGAAAAGTGTCCGGGTGGATCCAAGAGTGGATCGGAGTTCTGAAGAACCTGAAAGCAGAGGGGACAGAGTCTGGGTCACTAGCCAGTGACCAGGAAGGCGATGGACAGATGCCCACCGATGTCGAGTGCTTCAGGTTCGTTGACGGTCGTCTTGACTCTTCAGCCACGAGGTCCGGGAGGCGTTGTCGGCGACCAGGAGCAGGATTCGGGCTGTTGCTCGATGTCTGTCGAGTGCAGAGGTGTCGGCGACCAGATTGGACCCAACAAGCCTTGGCAACGGCAAGTCTCGAGTAAGATGTAGATCGTCGATGATGCAGACCAGCAAGGTCTGGGGAACTCACCCAGCGAGGGTAAGTGAGGGCAGGCCTGGAGCAACCAGACTGCCAAGTAAAGAAAAGATTGGCCTTCGTTAAGGGCTACTAGCCAACGGGCTAGCGACCGCGAAGGAGCCTCGTGACGCCGCACGTGGAGCTGGCTTACAGGACACTCGTGGAGTGGGGGCCAGTGATCTTCGGTGCAGGTGGTGCTGGAGGCTAGGGCTACTCGGAGCCCAAAGCATGACTTCTTGGGAGACCCAGAAGATGGTGCACTTGCAAGTGTGCTCGGTGTCCAGGGGTCACGGTCTCAAGTCACCCACGATAGCCACGGGCCTCAGCTTTGCTGGGGACTCAGGGTAGCCTCGGGGAAGTCTGAGAATCCACCTCTGGTGCTGCGACGACTTCAGCGTCCGACGGGAGCTTCAGTGATGCGAACCGGACAGATGCTTCTTTGGTGCCTGCCAAGCAGGGGAGTCACTCCTTGACCCCAAGGGAGATTCTTCAGTCCTCTAATCGTGAGTAGAGCGTCGAAGGTCCAGGATTCCGTTTCAGAGTTTCGTCCAGGTATAATCTAAAGTCCTAAGGACTGGGTTCCTACCTTTATTCTAAAAATAGGGGATGGACTACTCTGTGGCCCCACCTATGGGTGGGTCAGGGCAGAGGGGTGGCTACACCCCTTTCCCTTTGTCCAGTTCGCGCCAAAGCAGGGGCTGCAAGCCCCTGATCCGGTTTGAACTGGGGTATGCACAGGGACACCAAATGTGC
Source organism: Calotriton arnoldi (assembly GCA_963921515.1). Lineage (NCBI taxonomy): Eukaryota > Metazoa > Chordata > Amphibia > Caudata > Salamandridae > Calotriton > Calotriton arnoldi. The sequence goes on from CAWUFW010021952.1 coordinate 59,579, forward strand.
CCCCAGTGCAGGACTTCAAAGCACCCGAAAGTGCTCCCGCCCAGCCCCAATACACATTGTCCTGTCTGGGGAGGTGGTCACACCTCCCTGGGACAGGAAACCTATTGTCCAGGCCTCCCCTGCCGGAGTTTCGTCCAGCAGCAGGAGGCCAGACTCGTGTCTGTGGCAGCAGCATCCATTTTGTGATGCCAGGGCTCTGGAAAGAAGTTACCGGACTCGTCAGAGTTAACATGCCTTTCCCTCTAGAAGGGTGGAATGCTACCCCCGCCGCCAGGATTGGCGGGGGGGTAGTATTCCAAGATGTTTGACACCAAACACGACATGTTTAGGTGCAGCCATTCCATAGTTAGCATTTTACCGCGAGGATATAATGCGTTTAAGAGTATATGGTCAGGCTGCACTACAAACAGCATCAGAGATGGTCTCCGAACGCTGCAGAGGGGCCCTGCTCATGCAGGGGCACCCTCTCACATAGGAACCATGCACTCTGCCTTTAGGATTGATAAGGCCTGCCTTAGGAGTGACTTATAGGTTTATATGTGTGTATGCATTTAGTGATATAGGTAACCTATACCACAGTAAGGGGTGCATGCACCACCTTACCCAGGCTGCAGTAGCAGACCTGTGGTGTCAGTTTGGATGGCCTTCCAGGGGTGGCATAATACATGCTGCAGCCCCTGGCAGGCCTCTGAGGTACCTATGCCCTTGGTACATAGTATACCATATACTAGGGACTTACAAGGGCACTCCAGATCCCAATCAGTGATGTGCCTAAGGCACATGGAGACCCTTTTAAAGAGGAAACAGCTAGGCTGGGGTTCTGAATAGCAGGGCCCCAGCCAGACTAATGTCGAAAACCAGTGAAGCGTCAGCAAAAAGTGGGGGTACCCATGTGAAGCAGATCCTACTCTCCTACAACTATAATTAGTGGACAGCATATACCAGGCCAACTTCTCACATTGGTGTGCAGCGTGTGGGATTCCAGCTTGCTATTGTTTTACCAGATAATCTCAATTGAATTGATCAACTGAAAACCACTAAGGGTACCTAAGGTACATATAAAACAAGCTTAGGATACAGTAAGTTCTACTGAACTTAGAGTTGTGTGTTAAGGGATAGCACACCCTTTCTACAACTCAAGAGAGTTTAGTAGGCCACACTAGAGTAGGTAGTGCATACACCACACCACACTAGTAATGTCTTCAGTACCAGGAACCAGTGGGTCCCAGCCAGAAGCCAATGGGCTTCTTCCCTCCAAGTATGATAATCTCCCATTCTTGGATTGAGAGCATTAATCACTGCTAGGAAACTGAAGACAGGCAAAAGTGCCAACACCCAACGCCTCATAGAGGTACTCCTGCTGGATGATCTCAGAAGACTACCAGGGTCAGAAGGGGTAGGCAGACAGGGTGGGGCAGAAGATGAGGAAGGAGCCAGGGATGAAAATAACCAGGACCCAACCTCTGAAACTGGCCAGGAAGGTGACAATGACCTTGACCTGGATAATCCAGCTACTCCTGAGGAGGAGGAGGAGGATCAGAATGACCTCCCCTTTGTCCCCCAGGAAGAGTTGAGAGTGTGCCAAGAAGGGTTAGATCTCCTTCTCAGGAGTCTAACCACTCTGACACCTCAGTAGGGACCTCTGTTTCCTCTCATAGGAGGGAATCCTCCAGTGAGAGGAAAGAGAGACTGCTCAAGTATGGAGAGGCTCAGCTGAGACTCAGAAGAGAGCAGTTGGCTATAGACAGGAGTCCCTAGAGCTTGAAAGGCAAAGAAAAAGTTGGGACTAGAGTCCCATGGTGGCAGCAATTTCCCCAGAGATAGTGAAAGGTCTTATGACCATAGAAACCTGAGCAAGATTGTCCCTCCCTACCAGAGTGGGGATGACATCCACAAATGAATTTCTGCACTGGAGAGGGCCTGTAAAGTACAGAGGGTCCCTCAGGAGCAGTGGGCAGCAATCTTGTGGCTCTCCTTTGCAGACAAAGGTAGAGATAAGCTCCTCTCTGTTAGAGAAGAGGATGCTGACAATTCCAAAGTCTTGAAGAGTGCATTAATTGATGGGTTTGGCCTAACCACTGAACAATACAGGTTAAAGTTCAGAGATACCCAAAAAGCACAGACTCAAGACTGGGTGGACTTTGTGGATTGTTCTGCTAAGGCTCTGGAAGGTTGGTTGATGGGCAGTAAGGTATGTGACTTCACAGGATTGTACAATCTTATCATGAGGGAGCAGATTCTTATTAACTGTCAAAATCAGCTGTTGCATCAGTACCTGGTGGACTCTGATCTGACCTCTCCCCAAGAATTTGGAAAGAAGGCAGACAAATGGGTCAGAACCAGGGTGAGGCAGAAGGTACAGAACCAAGGCGGTGACCCTAAGAAGCAAGATCCTAAAAACTCTGATAAGGGTGGGGAGAAGGGTAAAGACCAGAAGTCTTCACAAGGCCCCCAAAAATCTTCTTCAGGTGGGGATTCACAGTCTAACAAGGGAAAAGGCCAAAAGAAACCATGGTGCAAAGTCTATAAGCAAAAGACACACTGGACCAGTGATTGCACCAAGTCCAAAGACTCTATTCCAGCCCCCACCAATGCCCCTAAGGCACCTGTTCCCCCTAGTGCAGTTACAATTGGTGGTGGGAGTACACAGGCCAAGGGTTTAGTAGGGTTGACCCTGGGTAATGAGGTGAGCTCTGGCCTAGTCAGAGAACTCACTCAGGCTGTCCTAGTCTGTGATGGAGGCATGGATGTGACCTCCTCTGTGAGTCCCAGTAATCTGGGCAAGTACAGGCAACAGCCATTGATCAATGGAAAAGAGGCTTTGGCATTCAGGGACACAGGGGCAAGTGTCACCATGGTGACACAAGACCTTGTGGATCCTAGGCAGATTATACTTGGTGAGATGTACCAAGTGACCAATGCTAGCAATGTCAGAACAGACCATACTCTGGCAGTTGTTAACTTCTCCTGGGGAGGGGTAACTGGCCTTAAGAAGGTTGTGGTAAGTGCAGACCTACCAGTTCAATGCTTGCTTGGCAATGATCTTGAAATTCAGCTTGGGCAGAAGTGGAGCTCAGGACCCATGCATAAATGCTGGGGATCCCTGCAGATGTGTTTGCTGTGACCAGGTCACAGAGCAAAATGTCTAACACTGAACAGGCCTTGGATTCTGAAATAATGGACCAAGTGCCATCCAAGAGGAGGAGTAGTAGGGTTAAGGCAGTGCCTTCCCCCTTGGCTCAGAAGGAAGATCAGTCTCTTGAGGGGGATGATCTCAGTCCTGAGGAAGGAACTGTCCCAGAGGAGCTTGAACCTGACCAGGTTGAGTTCTTGGGGACAGGGGGCCCTTCCAGGGCAGATCTGAGCCAGGAGCAGCAGAGCTGCCCCTCTCTTGAACCCCTCAGACAGCAAGCTGCTGCTGAGGCTGCTGGGAATGCTAGTGGTCCCCATAAAGTGTATTGGGATGATGGACTCCTGTACTCAGAGAGTAGAGACCCCAAGCCTAGTGCCACCAGGAGGTTGGTTATACCTCTGAAGTTCAGGGGCTTCCTATTGACCCTAGACCATGACATTCCTTTAGCAGGTCACCTGGGCCAGAACAAGACTTGGGACAGAATTGTCCCTCACTTTCACTGGCCCCACATGTCTGAAGACACCAAGGAGTTTTGTCGCTCCTGTGTAACCTGCCAGGCCAGTGGCAAGGCAGGTGGCACTACAAAGGCCCCCCTGATACCACTACCTGTGGTGGGGGTCCCCTTTGAAAGGGTGGGGATTGACATTGTTGGTCCCATGGATCCCCAAACAGCATCTGGGCACAGGTTTATCCTGGTGGTAGTGGATCATGCCACCAGGTTCCTAGAGGCTATTCCCCTTAGGACCACTACAGCACCTGTGGTGGCAAGGGCCCTCCTGGGAATGTTCTCAAGAGTGGGCTTCCCTAAGGAGGTTGTATCAGACAGGGGTGCAAACTTTATGTCTGGACACTTGAAAGCAATGTGGAAGGTGTGTGGAGTGACTTACAAGTTCACCACACCCTATCACCCACAATGCAATGATTTAGTTGAGAGATTCAACAAAACCTTGAAGGGCATGATTAAAGGGCTCCCAGAGAAGCTTAGGCGAAGATGGGACATACTCTTGCCCTGCCTTTTATTTGCATACATGGAGGTGCCTCAAAAGGGGGTTGGCTACAGCCCTTTTGAACTTTTGTTTGGTCACCCTGTCAGGGGTCCATTGTGCTTGGTGAAGGAAGGATGGAGTTACCTTTCAAGCCCCCAAAGCAAGACATAGTGGACTACGTACTTGGTCTCCGCTCCCGGATGGCTGAGTACATGAAAAAGGCAACCAAAAACCTTGAGGCTAGCCAGGAACTGCAAAAAGCCTGGCATGACCAAAAGGCTGTACTGACTGTCTACCAGCCAGGACAGAAGGTGTGGGTGCTGGAGCCAGTGGCCCCAGCAGCTCTCCAAGACAAGTGGAGTGGACCCCATACCATTGTTGAACAGAAGGGTGAGGTCACCTATTTAGTAGACCTAGGAACACCCAGGAGTCCCCACAGGGTTCTCCATGTCAACAGATTGAAACCATATGTGGACAGGGCAGACATGGGCTTGCTCATGGCTACTGATGAGGACAGGAGGAAGAGAGTGACCCACTCCCTGACCTGCTCTCACAGAACCCTGATGATGGGTCAGTGGATGGTGTAGCCTTGGCAGGCAGCCTCACTGCTCAGCAGCAAACTGATTGTAGACAAGTGCTCAATCAGTACAGACATATGTTCTCTCTGACTCCAAGTCAGACCACCTGGTGCACTCATGAAGTGGACACTGGGGACAGTCTGCCTATTAAAAATAAGATTTATAGGCAACCTGACCATGTCAGGGACTGTATCAGGACAGAAGTCCAGAAAATGTTGGATTTGGGAGTTATTGAACCCTCAGATAGCCCTTGGGCTAGTCCACTGGTCCTTGTGCCAAAACCTCACACCAGTGGTAGGAAAAGAGAGATGAGGTTTTGTGTGGACTACAGGGGTCTCAATGCAGTCACTAGGACTGATGCCCATCCAATACCTAGGGCAGATGAGCTAATAGACACTTTGGCCTCAGCCAAGTATCTAAGCACATTTGACCTGACAGCTGGCTACTGGCAGATCAGACTAGCTGATGATGCAAAGCCAAAAACAGCATTCTCAACCCCTAGTGGACATTAAGAATTTGTGGTAATGCCCTTTGGTCTGAAGAATGCACCTGCCACTTTTCAGAGGTTGGTGAATACAGTCCTTACAGGTCTGGAGGCCTACAGTGCAGCATATCTAGATGATATTGCTGTCTTTAGCTCCACCTGGGAGGATCACCTGGTCCACCTCAGAAATGTTTTGGAGGCCCTGCAAAAGGCAGGCCTCACTATCAAGGCCACTAAGTGCCAGATAGGGCAGAGTCAGGTTGTGTACCTGGGCCACCTTGTGGGTGGAGGCCAGGTTCAGCCTTTACAGTGCAAAATCCAAACCATAATGGAATGGGTTGCTCCAACCACCCAGACACAGGTGAGAGCCTTCTTAGGCCTGACTGGGTACTATAGGAGGTTTGTCAAGGGATATGGATCTATAGTGACCCCCTTGAATGATCTAACCTCAAAGAAAATGCCAAAAAAGGTTCAGTGGACAGCTAGCTGTCAAAAGGCATTTGATGACCTGAAGCAGGCCATGTGCACTGCCCCCATTCTCCAGAGTCCTGATTACTCCAAGAAGTTAATTGTCCAAACAGATGCATCTGAATTGGGGGTAGGGGCTGTACTGTCACAATTGAATGATGAAGGTCAGGATCAGCCAGTAGCTTTCATTAGCAGAAGGCTGACCCCTAGAGAGAAACGTTGGTCAGCCATAGAGAGGGAGGCCTTTGCTGTGGTTTGGGCTCTGAAGAAGTTGAGGCCATACTTGTTTGGTACTCACTTCCTTGTTCAAACAGACCACAAGCCCCTCCTATGGCTAAAACAAATGAAGGGTGAAAACCCCAAACTGCTTAGGTGGTCCATTTCCCTACAGGGGATGGACTTTACAGTGGAACATAGACCTGGGAGTAACCATGCCAATGCAGATGGACTCTCTAGGTATTTCCACTTAGAACATGAAGACTCAACTGGTCAAGGTTAGTTTAATGTCCCTGCGTTTGGGGGGGGGGTGTAGGAGAGTAGGATCTGCTTCTCATGGGTACCCCCACTTTTTGCTGATGCTTCACTGTTTTTCGACATTAGTCTGGCTGGGGCCCTGCTAATCAGAACCCCAGCCTAGCTGCTTCCTCTCTAAAATGGCTTCCATGTGCCTTAGGCACATCTCTGATTGGAATCTGGAGTGCCCTTATAAGTCCCTAGTATATGGTATACTATGTACCCAGAGCATAGGTACCTCAGAGGCCTACCAGGGGCTGCAGCATGTATTGTGCCACCCCTGGAAGGCCATCCAAAATGACACCACAGGTCTGCTACTGCAGCCTGGGTAAGGTGGTGCATGCATCCCTTACAGTGGTATGGGCTACCTATATCACTACCATTGCACGCACATACAAACCTATAAGTCACTCCTATGGCAGGCCTTACCAATCCTGAAGGCAGAGTGCTTGGTTTTTATGTGAGAGGGTGCCCCTGCATGAGCAGAGCCCCTCTGCAGCGTTCGGAGTCCCTCCTCTGATGCTGTTTGTGGTACAGCCTGACCATATACTCTTAAGTGCATTATATCCTCACGGTACAATGCTAACTTTGGACTGGCTGCACCAAAACATGTCGTGTTTGGTGTCAAACATCTTGGAATACTACCCCCCCGCCAGTCCTGGCGGCGGGGGTAGCATTCCACCCTTCTAGAGGGAGAGACATGTACACACCGGGCTACCCGGTAACTTATTTCCAGAGCCCTGGCATCACAAAATGGATGCCGCTGCCACAGACACGGGTCTGGCCTCCTGCTGCTGCCTGAAACTCCGGCAGGGGAGGCCTGGACAATAGGTTTCCTGTCCCAAGGAGGTGTAACCACCTCCCCAGACAGTATAATGTGTATTGGGGCTGGGCGGGAGCACCCTCTGGTGCTTTGAAGTCCTGCACTGGGGGCACATTTGGTGTCCCTAGTGCACATGCCAGTTCAAACCGGTTGCAGGGGCTACCTGCCCCTGCTCTGGTGTGAAACTGGACAAAGGGAAGGGTGTAACCGCCCTCTTCCCTGACCCTCCCATAGGTGGGTCCCCAGAGTATGTCCAACCCCTAACTTTGTATAAGTATGGGACCCCAGTCCTTAGGACTTTAGATTACCCTGGACGAAACTCTGACACTGAATCCTGGACCTTCGACGCTCTACCTGAAGATTAGAGGACTGAAGAATCTCCTTGGGGTCAAGGAGTGACTCCCCTGCTTGGCAGGCACCTAAGAAGCAATTGTCCGGTCTGCATCGCTGAAGCTCCCGCCGGACGCCGAAGTCTTTGCATCACCAGAGGTAGATCTCCACACTTCCCCACGGCTGCCCTGAGTCCCCAGCAAAGCTGAGGCCCGTAGCTGTCGTGGGTAATGTGGAACCGGGACCCCTGGACACCGAGCACATTTGCAAGTGCATCCTTTTCTGGGTCTCCCACGAAGTTGTGCTTTGGGCTCCGAGTAGCCCCCGCCTCCAGCACCGACTGCACTGAAGATCACTGGCTTCCACTCCACGAGTGTCCTGGGAGCCAGCTCCAAGTGCGTCCACTCGAGGCTCCTTCGCGGTCGCTAGTCCATTGGGCCCTCCCGAAGGCAACTCTTCTTCTGCTTGGGCTTCCCTGATTGCTCCAGACGTGCCCTGACTTACCCTTGCTGGGTGAGTCCCTCAGACCTTGCTGGTCTGTACCACCGTCCTTCTTCTATTTCCACAAGACTTGCCGTTGCCAAGGCTTGTTGGGTCCAATCTGGTCGCCGACACCGCAGCAATCGACAAACGTTGTGGTACAGCTTGAATCCAGCTCCTGGTTGTCGTCGACGCCTCCTGGACCTCGTGGCTGAAGAGTCAAGACGACCGTCAACCTACCTGAAGCACCCGACATCGGTGGGCATCTGCTCATCGCCTTCCTGGTCACTGGCTAGTGACCCAGACTCTGTCCCCTCTGCTTTCAGGTTCTTCAGATCTTCGATCCACCTTTGGATCCACCCGAACACTTTCGACTTGGTCGCCAGCAGCACTTTGCAGCAGATCGCCATTGAAAACGACAGACGAAACCCGACCCCGAAAGACACCTATGCACCCGGCTTCCTGGGTGAGGTAACTCGAGTACTCCGGTGCTCCCGTGGTATAGACTCTAGAACAACCTAGTTCTAAAGGGGTTTGCTCCAAGTCCTCCTCTAAGTGTCCTTTTTCTTTAAAACTCCAACCGCGACATTCCCCATGGAAGTCAACGGCGGCTCGCGGCTGTGTTCTCACACTGCACGCCGTCCCCGTGGGTCCCCTGTGTTACTACCTTGGGTGGTTCCTTGAGGGCCAAGCACTTCTACAGGCTCTAGGCCTTGTGTCTAGCTCAGTCGTGGTTCTTATACCACTTTATTGGTATATGGTTTGGTACGCCCCTTGGGCTCAAACGTGTATTTGTGCTATTACGTTGATAACTGACTTGTAACTTATGTACTTCGAACTCTAGCCTCATAAAGAGACTAGAGGGGTGTGTTTAGCAATAAATACATATATTTTGAATATATACCTGGTGTGGTGCTCTTTCATTTGGTCACTCAAGAGATTATAGACTGGTAAAACAAGCTGCTTTACATTCCTTCAAGACTTAGCCTGAAGGCTGCTCTCCATAGCTACCACTAGGATAGCTTTCAATGAAGGTTGTCTTTAACCTATCTCCAATAAGGGGTTGTTTGGACTGGTGCAAGGTGCCCACTATAATTAGTGGACAGCATATACCAGGCCAACTTCTCACAAGGAGTCCAACATGTCTGCTTTGGTTGTGTAATGATTTGCCAGTTTGTCCTTCAATTCATGAGTAATCGGATAAGTTCTTTCTATGCATTTAGGTTTACAGAATTCTGTGAGAATTTTATGAAATTCTTTATTTGCACATTTAGCATTTTGAATTCTGTCTGAATAGTATCTTTTCTTAGCTTTTCTGATTGCTGAGTTGTATAATCTGTTAAGTTTCTGTGGGTGAAGTTCGTTTTGATTGCTGTCTATTTTGAGCCCGGTGCGTTGCAGCTTTCTAATTTGCTGTATTATCCCTTTTAATTCTGTTTTTCTCTAAGGTGCTTGTTTTCTTTTGTCCTGTTTTGTTGTTCTGAGTAGTATTAGGATATCAAAAGCTTCCTGAAGACACTCATATAGTTTTTTTATGGAATTCATTGTGTCTAGAACTGTGTTGGGTGTTAGTTGAGGGCATGAAGTGAAGACATACTACTGCGAGGAGGTAGAACCTGAGGTGGGTGTAGGAGTGCCACCTTTTGATTCCCAGCCAGAGGCAGCTAAACTCCTCCACGATGGCACAGGGGCTGCTCTGCAACCGCTGGTGGTTCCTAGATTAGAGTCTTACATCACCCCAAGGTGGGCGCGCTGGCAGAGGCTCCATCCACTCTCGTGGAGATTATGACCATGGATGAAGCCAGGAGCATGAAAGAATTACTTAAGAAAGTCGAGGGCCATGTGAAGTTGTGATTGTTTGTGGTGGTGACGGATTTCTGACCATTCAGTCGTTCGGTAATGGCGAGATAATGTGACGTACCCTGCGCAGCCTGTATCTCAGACAGCACTTGGGACCACTGCCGAAAGCTGGGGGAGCATTGCTGCAAATCTCCTGCATGCATTTGCGTGACATTTGTGTGTTCGCAGTGTGCCATGTGTGACACTGAGTGACACAGTATCTAAAGAAAAAATGTGGTGTGATGCTGGCATTGTCGATTTTATTTTTTGGTTTGCAGCAGGGACTTGTACGTGTGTGTTTATAATCACAAGAACCTTACACATTGTAACATGAAACAAAATGACTTCAATAATACACAAACCTGATGCTGAGCTAGTGGACAAGTCAAGTTAAGAAATGACCTCGCTAGAGTGCAAGCCCATATCCTCTTCTCCAGCACAGAAAGAGAGGTGACAGGAAAAGAATGACATACTAAAGGAAGGAGTAAGTTACATTCCAGGACAGAGGTAGATTGTTCACCAACAGCATCCTGCATTATCTGGGTTTCCTCAGTTCCTCTCCTCCTTGGGTCCCCTCTCCTCTCCCCTTCAATTCCTCTTTATACCATGCCGCACCACATCACACTGCTCCCCACTGCATGTATGTATGCATGTATGTATGTATGTGGTATTTCTATAGCGTGAACCTAACTATAAAGCTGTGCAGTGCTATATAGGGTCAAAGACAAGCATGAAGTCACCAAGTGATACTAGAGGTGGCTGGTTGTGAAGGGTTAATGCATTGTGATCATTAACGAGGTGAATACACTACCACCCTAGCGCAGGGTCAGCGTGCAAGCCACAACATTACAAGAAACGCTGCTGCAACAGACCCCAGCAAACAAAACAAACTTGTAGAAATGTTTAAGAGAGAAGCAATTTTGTGTAGACAAGGAGCAGTAATAGTGTACTCAACAACTAGACACAACTCCTGACCCGCTTAACCCGCTCCCAAGGTTTCCAGGGGCTATGGGCATCCCCGGTGACTCGTGTTAGCTGCAGTGAACACTCAGACTCACCACACAATCATACCACACCGTGGAGGATATATTGCACCCACTAAAATGAGTTATGCATTTACCCATTCACTTATCCAGGACTCACCATTTCATCCAGCTATCAGCTCACTCATCTCTTCATCCATCCCTGCGCTCTCTCACCCATTCATCCAGCTATCAGCTCACCCATCTCTTCACACATCCTGCACGCCCTCACCCATTCATCCGGCTATCAGCTCACCCATCTCTTCACACATCCTGCACTCCCTCACCCATTCATCAAGCTATCACCTCACCCATCTCTTCACACATCCTGCACTCCCTCACCCATTCATCTGGCCATCAGCTCACCCACCTCTTCACACATCCTTCACTCCCTCACCCATTCATCAAGCTATCACCTCACCCATCTCTTCACACATACTGCACTCCCTCACCCATTCACCAAGCTATCAGCTCACCCATCTCTTCACACATCCTGCACTCCCTCACCCAGTCATCCGGCTATCATCTCATCCATCTCTTCACACATCCTGCACTCCCTCACCCATTCATCTGGCCATCAGCTCACCCACCTCTTCACACATCCTTCACTCCCTCATCCATTCATCAAGCTATCACCTCACCCATCTCTTCACACATACTGCACTCCCTCACCCATTCATCAAGCTATCAGCTCACCCATCTCTTCACACATCCTGCACTCCCTCACCCATTCATCCGGCTATCAGCTCACCCATCTCTTCACACATCCGGCACTCCCTCACCAATTCACCCGGCTATCAGCTCACCCATCTCTACACACATCCTGCACTCCCTCACCCATTCATCTGGCCATCAGCTCACCCACCTCTTCACACATCCTTCACTCCCTCACCCATTCATCAAGCTATCACCTCACCCATCTCTTCACACATACTGCACCCCCTCACCCATTCATCAAGCTATCAGCTCATCCATCTCTTCACACATCCTGCACTCCCTCACCCATTCATCCAGCTATCAGCTCACCCATCTCTTCACACATCCTGCACTCCCTCACCCATTCATCCGGCTATCATCTCATCCATCTCTTCACACATCCTGCACTCCCTCACCCATTCATCTGGCCATCAGCTCTCCCACCTCTTCACACATCCTTCACTCCCTCACCCATTCATCAAGCTATCACCTCACCCATCTCTTCACACATACTGCACTCCCTCACCCATTCATCAAGCTATCAGCTCACCCATCTCTTCACACATCCTGCACTCCCTCACCCATTCATCCGGCTATCAGCTCACCCATCTCTTCACACATCCTGCACTCCCTCACCCATTCACCCGGCTATCAGCTCACCCATCTCTACACACATCCTGCACTCCCTCACCCATTCATCAAGCTATCAGCTCACCCATCTCTTCACACATCCTGCACTCCTTCACCCATTCATTAAGCTATCACCTCACCCATCTCTTTACACATACTGCACTCCCTCACCCATTCATCAAGCTATCAGCTCACCCATCTCTTCACACATCCTGTACTCCCTCACTCATTCATCCAGCTATCAGCTTACCCATCTCTTCACACATCCTGCACTCCCTCACCCATTCATCTGGCTATCAGTTCACCCATCTCTTCACACATCCTGCACTCCCTCACCCATTCACCCGGCTATCATCTCATCCATCTCTTCACACATCCTGCACTCCCTCACCCATTCATCCGGCTATCATCTCACACATCCTGCCCTCCCTCACCCATTCATCCGGCTATCAGCTCACCCATCTCTTCACACATCCTGCACTCCCTCACCCATCCATCCGGCTATCAGCTCACCCATCTCTTCACATATCCTGCACTCCCTCACCCATTCACCAAGCTATCAGCTCACCCTTCTCTTTACACATCCTGCACTCCCTCACCCATTCATCAAGCTATTAGCTCACCCATCTCTTCACACATCCTGCACTCCCTCACCCATTCATCCGGCTATCAGCTCACCCATCTCTTCACACATCCTGCACTCCCTCACCCATTCACCCGGCTATCAGCTCACCCATCTCTTCACACATCCTGCACTCCCTCACCCATTCATCTGGCTATCAGCTCACCCATGTCTTCACACATCCTGCACTCCATCACCCATTCATCAAGCTATCAGCTCACCCATCTCTTCACACATCCTGCACTCCCTCACCCATACATCAAGCTATCAGCTCACCCATCTCTTCACACATCCTGCACTCCCTCACCCATTCATCCAGCTATCCATGCATTCATACGTCCATGCACTCTCTCACGACTCATCAACTCATTGAAGAACTTTCGTAATCGCTCATACACACACACAGCCACACGCACACACACACAGCCACACGCACACACACAACCACACTCACATACACACAGCCATACACAGCCATGCACACACTCACACAGGGCCACACATACACACAGCCACACGTGCACACACACACTCACTAACACACGCACACACTTGCTAATCAGTGAAGATTTTCTTTCAATTAAAAAGTCAGACCTATTTGCTTTGGCAGTGCTTTGCACCCTTCGCGTTCAGTGTAGTTACGCACCACAAAGTGCTACAAGATTTGGACTGCTTGTTCTAGTCTTTTTTGGGTACTGTGCCCCACATGTGACAGAGACCTCAGTCTGGCCATCACCTCCTCCACACATGGCAGAGACCTCAGTCTGACCATCTCCTTCTACACACGTGGCAGAAACTTCAGTCTAATCATCATCTGCTCCACACGTGGCAGAGACCTCAGTCTGACCATCACCTGCTTCACAGGTGACAAAGACCTCAGTATGACCAACACCTCCTCCACACGTGGCAGAGATTTCAGTCTGACCATCACCTTGGCAGACACCTCAATTGAACCATCACCTGGCCTCACATGGTAGGAGATCTCAGTCCGGCCATCACCTGCTCCACACGTGGCTGTGACCTCAGTCGGACCATCACCTGCTCCCACATGGCAGAGACCTCAGTCCGACCATCACCTGCTCCACACGTGGCTGTGACCTCAGTCGGACCATCACCTGCTCCCACATGGCAGAGACCTCAGTCCGGCCATCACCTGCTCCACACGTGGCTGTGACCTCAGTCCGACCATCACTTGCCCTCATGTGGCAGTGACCTCAGTCCGACCATCACCTGCTCCACACGTGGCTGTGACCTCAGTCCGACCATCACTTGCCCTCATGTGGCAGTGACCTCAGTCCGACCATCACTTGCCCTCATGTGGCAGTGACCTCAGTCGGACCATCACCTGCCCTCACATGGTAGAGACCTCAGTGTGGCCATCACCTGCTCCCACATGGCAGAGACCTCAGTCTGACCATCACCTGCTCCCACATGGCAGAGACCTCAGTCCGACCATCACCTGCTCTCATGTGGCAGAGACCTCAGTCTGGTCATCAGTTGCCCTAGATGTGACAGGGCCCTCAGTGTGACCATCATGGGTCTGGCATCGGACAGCAATGGATGGACAAACACCGAACACCCACCTCATAGTGCACGACTTGTAAGGACTTCAGCCCTCGTGCAGCGTGCCTTCTTCCCAGCTGGGTTCTCACTCTGGAAATACCCATAATTGCATACATACATGCATACATCATACATGAACATATATATGCAAACATGCATGAAGTGCTTTGCTACAGCAAACAGGTACAGCCCATGCCTACATTACTGCCCACGTATAAAGACAGTGGCATGATCAGATCTACATGTCTGTTATGCATCTGTCACACATGTGCGCATCGCATGCACACTCCAACATGCAAGGTGTCTGGAGACTTTGCAGCCTGCTTGTTTCCCCTGACCCCAGAGGTGCCCATGGCCTCTCCATGTTGGTCCTATGGTGGGAGATAAGACTTCATTATAAGACACAACAGGTAAGGAAAAGACACATGGAAGTGCGCCCAGAGGCCCTTATCAGTAGCAGGACTAGCTGGGCATCCTTGCGTCCAAGGGTGTAAACAGCAAGCACTTTGAGTGAGTCCATGCTCCAGGGATAGCAGTTAATTGAAGGCACTATCACACATGGACACTCACTCTTTCGTTTGCCCGCTCAATCACTGACTTAGTCACTCATCCATTCACTCACTGACAACCTCATTTGCTCAATCACTCATATGCAATCGCTTGCTTGTTTGCTCACTCTTTCACTTATTCACTCTTTCACTCGTTAACTTACTCATTCTGAATTCGCTCATCATGTGCCCACTTGATCGCTCACTACATAGCTCACTAAGTCACTTGTATACTGACGTGCTCATTCATTCACTCACACACTTGTTCGTTTTCTCACTCACAATGTATATAGTGGACGGTGGAAGGATGTCGTATACTCACTGAAGTTCTTCCTTGGCAAACTCTCTAGACACGAAAGTCCACATCTGGCACAGGTTGTCGTGGGTGCAGTGGTGCTGACACTCATGATATGAAGAAGCCTTCACTATCATTTGATCATTTCCTGTGAAGTCCATGTCAAAGTAAACTTCATAGCTGCAGCCTGAAGGACATTGGGGTAAGCTGGTTAGGGAGACAACTGCAGTGAGGCAGACATAACATCTAGAACTATGGACAACACATCTGGAGTGACTTAGTGATAGCTATGTTCCCTATCACTGAAAACATATCTGGAATCACTGACAGCACACCTGGAGTCAATGACAACACATCTGTTATAATTAACAACATATCTGGAATCACTGACGTCACACCTGGAGTCACTGACAACACATCTGTCATCATTAACAACACATCTGGAGTCACCAACGTCACTCCTGGAGTCACTGACAACACATCTGGAATCACTGAGAGCACACCTGGAGTCACTGACAACACATCTGTCATCATTAACAACACATCTGGAATCACTGAGAGCACACCTGGAGTCACTGACAACACATCTGTCATCATTAACAACACATCTGGAATCACTGACGTCACACCTGAAGTCACTGAAAACATATCTGGAATCACTGACAGCACACCTGGAGTCAATGACAACACATCTATTATCATTAACAACATATCTGGAATCACTGACGTCACTCCTGGAGTCACTGACAACACATCTGTCATCATTAACAACACATCTGGAATCACTGAGAGCACACCTGGAGTCACTGACAACACATCTGTCATCATTAACAACACATCTGGAATCACTGATGTCACACCTGGAGTCAAAGACAACACATCTGTCATCATTAACAACACATCTGGAGTCACTGACGTCACACCTAGAGTCCTGAGAACATCTATTACCATTAACAACATATCTGGAATCACTGAGAGCACACCTGGAGTCAATGACAACACATATGTTATCATTAACAACACATCTGGAATCACTGACGTCACACCTGGAGTCACTGACAACACATCTATTATCATTAGCAACATATCTGGAATCACCAACGTCACTCCTGGAGTCACTGACAACATCTATTACCATTAACAACATATCTGGCATCACTGACACCACACCTGGAGTCACTGAAAACACATCTGTCATCATTAACAACACATCTGGAATCACTGAGAGCACACCTGGAGTCACTGACAACACATCTGTCATCATTAACAACACATCTGGAATCACTGATGTCACACCTGGAGTCAAAGACAACACATCTGTCATCATTAACAACACATCTGGAGTCACTGACGTCACACCTAGAGTCCTGAGAACATCTATTACCATTAACAACATATCTGGAATCACCAACGTCACTCCTGGAGTCACTGACAACATCTATTACCATTAACAACATATCTGGCATCACTGACACCACACCTGGAGTCACTAACACATCTGTCATCATTAACAACACATCTGGAATCACTGAGAGCACACCTGGAGCCACTGACAACACATCTGTCATCATTAACAACACATCTGGAATCACTGATGTCACACCTGGAGTCAAAGACAACACATCTGTCATCATTTACAACACATCTGGAATCACTGAGAGCACACCTGGAGTCACTGACAACACAACTATTATCATTAACAACATATCTGGAGTCACTGACGTCACACCTAGAGTCCTGAGAACATCTATTACCATTAACAACACATCTGGAGTCACTGACGTCACACCTAGAGTCCTGAGAACATCTATTACCATTAACAACACATCTGGAGTCACTGACGTCACACCTGGAGTCAATGACAACACATATGTTATCATTAACAACACATCTGGAATCACTGACGTCACACCTGGAGTCACTGACAACACATCTGTCATCATTTACAACACATCTGGAATCAGTGACACAACATCTAAACTCACTGACAACATCTATTATCATTAACAACACATCTGGAATCACTGAGAGCACACCTGGAGTCAAAGACAACACATCTGTCATCATTAACAACACATCTGGAATCACTGACGTCACACCTAGAGTCACTGACAACACATCTATTACCATTAACAACATATCTGGCATCACTGACACCACACCTGGAGTCACTGACAACACATCTGTCATCATTAACAACATACCTGGAATCACTGAGAGCACACCTGGAGTCAAAGACAACACATCTGTCATCATTAACAACATATCTGGAATCACCAACGTCACTCCTGGAGTCACTGACAACATCTATTACCATTAACAACATATCTGGCATCACTGACACCACACCTGGAGTCACTGACAACACATCTGTCATCATTAACAACATACCTGGAATCACTGACGTCACACCTAGAGTCACTGACAACACATCTATTATCATTAACAACACATCTGGAATCACTGAGAGCACACCTGGAGTCAAAGACAACACATCTGTCATCATTAACAACACATCTGGAATCACTGATGTCACACCTAGAGTCACTGACAACAAATCTATTATCATTAACAACACATCTGGAATCACTGAGAGCACACCTGGAGTCAAAGACAACACATCTGTCATCATTAACAACACATCTGGAATCACTGATGTCACACCTGGAGTCAATGACAACACATCTATTGGAATTTCTGCCAACATACTTGGCGTAGCTAACTTTTCTTCTGGAGCCATTGACAACCGATCTCAAATCAATCACTGGAGATATGGAATAACCAACGACATCTTCTGTGCTGCTGTTTACTAACAAAACAACTGGAATCCCTGACAACACATCTGTAACGATTAACTCCACACCCAGAGGCCTGATCACAAACTGCATTTTGTAGCACATTTCTTCAGGTGCTCAAATGATACTGAGAGCGGGGTGATATCTTCACGTGCTCTGATGTTACTGACATAGGGGTGATATATTCACGTTCTAATGTTAGTGAGAGAGGAGTGAAATCCTTATGCAGCACAATGCTGGATGAGGAGAGTGATATTGTCACATGATCTGATGTTACTGAGAGAGGGGTGATATCTTCACATGCTCATGTTAGTGTGAGAGGGGTGATCTCTTCACATGCTCATGTTAGTGTGAGAGGGGTGATATCTTCACATGCTCATGTTACTGAGAGAGGGGTGATATCTTCACATGGTCATGTTACTGAGAGAGGGGTGATATCTTCACGTGCTCTAATGTAAGTGAGAGAGGGGTGATATCTTCATGTGCTCTGATGTTAGGGAGAGAGGTGATATCTTCACATGCTCATGTTACTGAGAGAGGGGTGATATCTTCACGTGCTCATGTTACTGAGAAAGGGTCGGTATCTTCACGTTCTCATGTTAGTGAGAGAGGGGTGATACCTTCACATGGTCATGTTACTGAGAGAGGGGTGATATCTTCACATGCTCATGTTACTGAGAGAGGGGTGATATCTTCACTTGCTCATGTTACTGAGAGAGGGGTGATATCTTCACTTGCTCATGTTACTGAGAGAGGGATGAAATCTTCACGTGCTCATGTTAGTGAGAGAGGGGTGATATGTTCACGTGCTCTAATGTAAGTGAGAGAGGGGTGATATCTTCATATGCCCATGCTAGTGAGAGAGGGGTGATATCTTCACGTGCTCATGTTAGTGAGAGAGGGGTGACATCTTCACGTACTCTGATGTTAGAGAGAGAGGTGATATCTTCATGTGCTCATGTTAGTGGGAGAGAGGTTATATCTTCACATGCTCTTGTTACTGAGAGAGGGGTGATATCTTCATATGCCCATGCTAGTGAGAGAGGGGTGATATCTTCATCTTCTCATGTTAGTGAGAGAGGGGTGATATCTTCACGTTCTCATGTTAGTGACAGAGGAGTGATATCCTTAAGCAGCACAATGCTAGATGAGGAGAGTGATATGTTCATGTGTTCTGATGTTAGTTAGAGGGGGGATATCTTCACATGCTCTTGTTACTGAGAGAGGGGTGATATCTTCACGTGCTCATGTTAGTGAGAGAGGGGTGATAGCTTCACGTGCTCATGTTAGTGAGAGAGGGGTGATATCTTCACGTGCTCTAATGTAAGTGAGAAAGGGGTGATATCTTCATGTGCCCATGCTAGTGAGAGAGGGGTGATATCTTCACGTGCTCATGTTACTGAGAAAGGGTCGGTATCTTCACGTTCTCATGTTAGTGAGAGAGGAGTGATACCTTCACATGGTCATGTTACTGAGAGAGGGGTGATATGTTCACGTGCTCTAATGTAAGTGAGAGAGGGGTGATATCTTCATATGCCCATGCTAGTGAGAGAGGGGTGATATCTTCACGTGCTCATGTTAGTGAGAGAGGGGTGACATCTTCACGTACTCTGATGTTAGAGAGAGAGGTGATATCTTCATGTGCTCATGTTAGTGGGAGAGAGGTTATATCTTCACATGCTCTTGTTACTGAGAGAGGGGTGATATCTTCATATGCCCATGCTAGTGAGAGAGGGGTGATATCTTCACGTTCTCATGTTAGTGAGAGAGGGGTGATATCTTCACGTTCTCATGTTAGTGAGAGAGGAGTGATATGGCATGATGGTAGAAGAGGAGAACGATAATTTCATGTGCTCTGATGTTAGTGAGAGAAGAGTGATATCTGCACATGCTTCAACTTTAGCGAGAGAAGGGTAATATTTGTTATCTGATGTTAGCAGGAGGAGGGTGATATGTTAATTCGCTCTGATGTTACTGAGAGAGGTGTGACATCTTCACGTGCTCATGTTAGTGAAAGAGGGGTGACATCTTCACATGTTCATGTTAGTGAAACAGGGGTGATATTTTCACATGCCTCAACTTTAGCGAGAGGAGGGTGTGATCTGTGTTACTCTGTTACTGAAGGAGAGGTGATATCTTCACATGCTCTGATGTTACTGAGATAGGGGTGATATCTTCACGTGCTCATGTTAGTGAGAGAGGACTGATATTTTCATGTGCTCATGTTACTGAGAGAGGGGTGATATGTTCACGTGCTCATGTTAGTGAGAGAGGGGTGGAATCTTCGCGTTCTCATGTTAGTGAGAGAGGGGTGATATCCTTACGCAGCACAATGCTAGATGAGGAGAGTGATATGTTCATGTGCTCTGATGTTAGTTAGAGGGGGGATATTGTCACATGCTCATGTTAGTGAGAGAGGGGTGATATCTTGACATGCTCATGTTACTGAGAGAGGGGTGATATCTTGACATGCTCATGTTACTGAGAGAGGGGTGATTTCTTCACGTGCTCATGTTAGTGAGAGAGGGGTGATATCTTCACATGCTCATGTTACTGAGAGAGGGGTGATATGTTCACGTGTTCATGTGAGTGGTGAGGGGTGATATCTTCACGTGCTCTGATGTTAGTGAGAGAGGGTTGGCATCTTTGCGTTCTCATGTTAGTGAGAGAGGAGTGATATCCTTACGCAGCACAATGCTAGATGAGGAGAGTGATATGTTCATGTGCTCTGATGTTAGTTAGAGGGGGGATATTGTCACATGCTCATTTTAGTGAGAGAGGGGTGATATCTTGACATGCTCATGTTACTGAGAGAGGGGTGATATCTTCACGTGCTCATGTTAGTGAGAGAGGGGTGATATCTTGACATGCTCATGTTACTGAGAGAGGGGTGATATCTTCACGTGCTCATGTTACTGAGAGAGGGGTGATTTCTTCACGTGCTCATGTTAGTGAGAGAGGGGTGATTTCTTCACGTGCTCATGTTAGTGAGAGAGGGGTGATATCTTCACATGCTCATGTTAGTGAGAGAGGGGTGATATTTTCACATGCCGTACCATTAGCGTGAGGAGGGTGATATTTGTACTCTGATGTTATTAAGAGGAGGGTGATATGTTCATGTGCTCTCATGTTAGTGAGAGAGGAGTGATATTGTCATATGCTCTGATGTTACTGAGAAATAAGTGATATCTTCACGTGCTCCGATGTTACTGGGAGAGGGCTGATATCGTCACGTGCTCTGACATTAGTGAAAGAGGGGTGATATCTTCACGTGCTCATGTTAGTGAAAGAGGGCTGATATGTTCACATGCCTCAACTTTAGTGAGAGATAGGTGATATCTGTGCTCTGATATTAGTAAAAGGAGAGTGATATCTTCATGTGCTTTGATGTTAGTGAGAGAGGGCTGATATCTTCACGTGCTCTGATGTTAGTGAGAAGAAGGCGATATCATCATGTGGTCTGACATTAGTGAAAGAGGGGTGAGATCTTCACATGTCAGTAATTATACTTACTTTTGTGG
This sequence comes from Calotriton arnoldi, assembly GCA_963921515.1. NCBI lineage: Eukaryota > Metazoa > Chordata > Amphibia > Caudata > Salamandridae > Calotriton > Calotriton arnoldi. The sequence continues at coordinate 80,905 of CAWUFW010021952.1, forward strand.
CTCCGCACATTCCTCAGAGAGAAGCCAGACTGGATGTTGGGGGTAGGTACCACCTGAGATGGCATCCCTGTGCAGGCAGCCTTCAGGGAGCATCTGAACCTGAAGCATAGCAAGAAAGATCGGCGTTAAAAGTGAGCCTGTAACTAGGGGGTGTTAAAAGTGAGCGTGAAGCTAGTGGGTGTTAAAAGTGATCCTGTAACTAGCTAGTGGGTGTTAAAAGAAAATCTGTAAATAGGGACTGTAAAAGTGTACCTGTAAATAGGGGTGTTAAAAGTGAACCTGTAAATAGTGGGTGTTAAAAGTGAGCCTGTAACTAGGGGTGTTAAAAGTGAACTTCTAAATAGTGGGTGTTAAAAGTGATTCTGTAACTAGTGGGTGTTAAAAGTGATTCTGTAACTAGTGAGTGTTAAAAGTGATCCTGTAACTAGTGGGTGTGAAAAGTGAGCCTGTAACTAGGGGTGTTAAAAGTGAGCCTGTAACTAGTGGGTGTTAGAAGTGAGCCTGTAACTAGTGGGTGTTAAAAAGTGTGCCTGTAACTAGTAGGTGTTAAAAGTGAGCCTGTAAATAGTGGGTGTTAAAAGTGATCCTGTAACTAGGGGGTGTTACAGGTGAACCTGTAAATATTGGGTGTTAAAAGTGAGCCGGTAACTAGGGGCTGTTAAAAGTGAACCTGTAAATAGTGGATGTTAAAAAGTGTGCCTGTAACTAGTGGGTGTTAAAAGTGAGCCTGTAACTAGGGGGTGTTACAGGTGAACCTGTAAATAGTGGGTGTTAAAAGTGAGCTGTAACTAGTGTGTGTTAAAATGAGCCTGTAACTAGTGGTGGGTGTTAAAAGTGAGCCTGTAACTAGTGGATATTAAAAAGTGTGCCTGTAACTAGTGGGTGTTAAAAGTGAGCCTGTAAATAATGGGTGTTAAAAGTGAGCCTGTAACTAGGGGTGTTACAGGTGAACCTGTAAATAGTGGGTGTTAAAAGTGAGCCGGTAACTAGGGGGTGTTAAAAGTGAACCTGTAAATAGTGGATGTTAAAAAGTGTGCCTGTAACTAGTGGGTGTTAAAAGTGAGCCTGTAACTAGGGGGTGTTACAGGTGAACCTGTAAATAGTGGGTGTTAAAAGTGAGCCTGTAACTAGTGTGTGTTAAAATGAGCCTGTAACTAGTGGTGGGTGTTAAAAGTGAGCCTGTAACTAGTGGATATTAAAAAGTGTGCCTGTAACTAGTGGGTGTTAAAAGTGAGCCTGTAAATAATGGGTGTTAAAAGTGAGCCTGTAACTAGGGGTGTTACAGGTGAACCTGTAAATATTGGGCGTTAAAAGTGAGCCGGTAACTAGGGGGTGTTAAAAGTGAACCTGTAAATAGTGGATGTTAAAAAGTGTGCCTGTAACTAGTGGGTTTTAAAAGTGAGCCTGCAACTAGTGGGGGTTAAAAGTGAGCCTGTAAATAATGGGTGTTAAAAGAGAATCTGTAAATAGGGTCTGTAAACGTGTACCTGTAAATAGAGGGTGTTAAAAGTGAACCTGGAAAATGGGGGCTATTAAAAGGGAACCTGTACATAGTGGGTGTTAAAGGTAATCCTGTAACTAGTGGGTGTTAAAAGTGATCCTGTAACTAGTGGGATTTAAAAGTGAGCCTGTAAATAGTGGGTGTTAAAAGAGAATCTGTAAATAGTGTTCGTAAAAGTGTACCTGTAAATAGGGGGTATTAAAAGTGAACCTGGAAAATGGGGGTATTAAAAGGGAACCTGTACATAGTGGGTGTTAAAAGTAATCCTATAACTAGTGGGTGTTAAAAGTGATCCTGTAACTAGTGGGTGTTAAAAGTCAGCCTGTAACTAGTGGGTGTTAAAAAAGTGATCCTGTAACTAGTGGGCGTTAGAAGTCAGCCTGTAAATAGTGGGTGTTAAACGAGATCCTCTAACTAGTGGGTGTTACAAAGTGAGCCTGTAAATAGTGGGTGTTAAAAGTGAGCCTGTAACTAGGGGGTGTTAAAAGTGAACCTGTAAATAATGGGTGTTAAAAGTGAGCCTGTTAATAGTGGGCGTTAAAAGAGAATCTGTAAATAGGGGCTGTAAAAGAGTACCTGTAAATAGGGGGTGTTAAAAGTGAACCTGTAAATAGGGAATATTTAAAGGGAACCTGTACATAGTGGGTGTTAAAAGTGAACCTGTAAATAGTGGGTGTTAAAAGTGAGCCTGTAACTAGGGGGTATTAAAAGTGAACCTGTAAATAGTGTATGTTAAAAGTGAACCTGTAAATAGGGGGTATTAAAGGGAACCTGTAACTAGGGGTGTTAAAAGTGAACTTCTAAATAGTGGGTGTTAAAAGTGATTCTGTAACTAGTGGGTGTTAAAAGTGATTCTGTAACTAGTGAGTGTTAAAAGTGATCCTGTAACTAGTGGGTGTGAAAAGTGAGCCTGTAACTAGGGGGTGTTAAAAGTGAGCCTGTAACTAGTGGGTGTTAAAATGAGCCTGTAACTAGTGGATATTAAAAGTGTGCCTGTAACTAGTGGGTGTTAAAAGTGAGCCTGTAAATAGTGGGTGTTAAAAGTGAGCCTGTAACTAGGGGGTGTTACAGGTGAACCTGTAAATATTGGGTGTTAAAAGTGAGCCGGTAACTAGGGGGTGTTAAAAGTGAGCCTGTAACTAGGGGGTGTTACAGGTGAACCTGTAAATAGTGGGTGTTAAAAGTGAGCCTGTAACTAGTGTGTGTTAAAATGAGCCTGTAACTTGTGGTGGGTGTTAAAAGTGAGCCTGTAACTAGTGGATATTAAAAAGTGTGCCTGTAACTAGTGGATGTTACAGGTGAACCTGTAAATAGTGGGTGTTAAAAGTGAGCCTGTAACTAGTGTGTGTTAAAATGAGCCTGTAACTTGTGGTGGGTGTTAAAAGTGAGCCTGTAACTAGTGGATATTAAAAAGTGTGCCTGTAAATAATGGGTGTTAAAAGTGAGCCTGTAACTAGGGGGTGTTACAGGTGAACCTGTAAATATTGGGCGTTAAAAGTGAGCCGGTAACTAGGGGGTGTTAAAAGTGAACCTGTAAATAGTGGAAGTTAAAAAGTGTGCCTGTAACTAGTGTGTTTTAAAAGTGAGCCTGCAACTAGTGGGGGTTAAAAGTGAGCCTGTAAATAATGGGTGTTAAAGAGAATCTGTAAATAGGGTCTGTAAACGTGTACCTGTAAACAGAGGGTGTTAAAAGTGAACCTGGAAAATGGGGGCTATTAAAAGGGAACCTGTACATAGTGGGTGTTAAAGGTAATCCTGTAACTAGTGGGTGTTAAAAGTGATCCTGTAACTAGTGGGTGTTAAAAGTCAGCCTGTAACTTGTGGGTGTTAAAAGTGATCCTGTAACTAGTGGGCGTTAGAAGTCAGCCTGTAAATAGTGGGTGTTAAACGTGATCCTCTAACTAGTGGGTGTTACAAAGTGAGCCTGTAAATAGTGGGTGTTAAAAGTGAGCCTGTAACTAGGGGGTGTTAAAAGTGAACCTGTAAATAATGGGTGTTAAAAGTGAGCCTGTTAATAGTGGGCGTTAAAAGAGAATCTGTAAATAGGGACTATTTAAAGGGAACCTGTACATAGTGGGTGTTAAAAGTAATCCTGTAACTAGTGGGTGTTAAAAGCGATCCTGTAACGAGTGGGTGTTAAAAGTCAGCCTGTAACTAGTGGGTGTTGAAAGTGACCTTGTAACTAGTGAGTGTTAAAAGTGAGCTTGTAACTAGTAGGTGTTAAAAGTGAGCCTGTAAATAGTGGGTGTTAAAAGTGAGCCTGTAACTAGGGGGTGTTACAGGTGAACCTGTAAATATTGGGTGTTAAAAGTGAGCCGGTAACTAGGGGCTGTTAAAAGTGAACCTGTAAATAGTGGATGTTAAAAAGTGTGCCTGTAACTAGTGGGTGTTAAAAGTGAGCCTGTAACTAGGGGGTGTTACAGGTGAACCTGTAAATAGTGGGTGTTAAAAGTGAGCTGTAACTAGTGTGTGTTAAAATGAGCGTGTAACTAGTGGTGGGTGTTAAAAGTGAGCCTGTAACTAGTGGATATTAAAAAGTGTGCCTGTAACTAGTGGGTGTTAAAAGTGAGCCTGTAAATAATGGGTGTTAAAAGTGAGCCTGTAACTAGGGGGTGTTACAGGTGAACCTGTAAATAGTGGGTGTTAAAAGTGAGCCGGTAACTAGGGGGTGTTAAAAGTGAACCTGTAAATAGTGGATGTTAAAAAGTGTGCCTGTAACTAGTGGGTGTTAAAAGTGAGCCTGTAACTAGGGGGTGTTACAGGTGAACCTGTAAATAGTGGGTGTTAAAAGTGAGCCTGTAACTAGTGTGTGTTAAAATGAGCCTGTAACTAGTGGTGGGTGTTAAAAGTGAGCCTGTAACTAGTGGATATTAAAAAGTGTGCCTGTAACTAGTGGGTGTTAAAAGTGAGCCTGTAAATAATGGGTGTTAAAAGTGAGCCTGTAACTAGGGGGTGTTACAGGTGAACCTGTAAATATTGGGCGTTAAAAGTGAGCCGGTAACTAGGGGGTGTTAAAAGTGAACCTGTAAATAGTGGATGTTAAAAAGTGTGCCTGTAACTAGTGGGTTTTAAAAGTGAGCCTGCAACTAGTGGGGGTTAAAAGTGAGCCTGTAAATAATGGGTGTTAAAAGAGAATCTGTAAATAGGGTCTGTAAACGTGTACCTGTAAATAGAGGGTGTTAAAAGTGAACCTGGAAAATGGGGGCTATTAAAAGGGAACCTGTACATAGTGGGTGTTAAAGGTAATCCTGTAACTAGTGGGTGTTAAAAGTGATCCTGTAACTAGTGGGTTTTAAAAGTGAGCCTGTAAATAGTGGGTGTTAAAAGAGAATCTGTAAATAGTGTTCGTAAAAGTGTACCTGTAAATAGGGGGTATTAAAAGTGAACCTGGAAAATGGGGGGTATTAAAAGGGAACCTGTACATAGTGGGTGTTAAAAGTAATCCTATAACTAGTGGGTGTTAAAAGTGATCCTGTAACTAGTGGGTGTTAAAAGTCAGCCTGTAACTAGTGGGTGTTAAAAGTGATCCTGTAACTAGTGGGCGTTAGAAGTCAGCCTGTAAATAGTGGGTGTTAAACGTGATCCTCTAACTAGTGGGTGTTACAAAGTGAGCCTGTAAATAGTGGGTGTTAAAAGTGAGCCTGTAACTAGGGGGTGTTAAAAGTGAACCTGTAAATAATGGGTGTTAAAAGTGAGCCTGTTAATAGTGGGCGTTAAAAGAGAATCTGTAAATAGGGGCTGTAAAAGGGTACCTGTAAATAGGGGGTGTTAAAAGTGAACCTGTAAATAGGGAATATTTAAAGGGAACCTGTACATAGTGGGTGTTAAAAGTGAACCTGTAAATAGTGGGTGTTAAAAGTGAGCCTGTAACTATGGGGTATTAAAAGTGAACCTGTAAATAGTGTATGTTAAAAGTGAACCTGTAAATAGGGGGTATTAAAAGGGAACCTGTAACTAGGGGTGTTAAAAGTGAACTTCTAAATAGTGGGTGTTAAAAGTGATTCTGTAACTAGTGGGTGTTAAAAGTGATTCTGTAACTAGTGAGTGTTAAAAGTGATCCTGTAACTAATGGGTGTGAAAAGTGAGCCTGTAACTAGGGGGTGTTAAAAGTGAGCCTGTAACTAGTGGGTGTTAAAATGAGCCTGTAACTAGTGGATATTAAAAAGTGTGCCTGTAACTAGTGGGTGTTAAAAGTGAGCCTGTAAATAGTGGGTGTTAAAAGTGAGCCTGTAACTAGGGGGTGTTACAGGTGAACCTGTAAATATTGGGTGTTAAAAGTGAGCCGGTAACTAGGGGTGTTAAAAGTGAACCTGTAAATAGTGGATGTTAAAAAGTGTGCCTGTAACTAGTGGGTGTTAAAAGTGAGCCTGTAACTTGTGGTGGGTGTTAAAAGTGAGCCTGTAACTAGTGGATATTAAAAAGTGTGCCTGTAACTAGTGGATGTTACAGGTGAACCTGTAAATAGTGGGTGTTAAAAGTGAGCCTGTAACTAGTGTGTGTTAAAATGAGCCTGTAACTTGTGGTGGGTGTTAAAAGTGAGCCTGTAACTAGTGGATATTAAAAAAGTGTGCCTGTAAATAATGGGTGTTAAAAGTGAGCCTGTAACTAGGGGGTGTTACAGGTGAACCTGTAAATATTGGGCGTTAAAAGTGAGCCGGTAACTAAGGGGTGTTAAAAGTGAACCTGTAAATAGTGGAAGTTAAAAAGTGTGCCTGTAACTAGTGTGTTTTAAAAGTGAGCCTGCAACTAGTGGGGGTTAAAAGTGAGCCTGTAAATAATGGGTGTTAAAAGAGAATCTGTAAATAGGGTCTGTAAACGTGTACCTGTAAATAGAGGGTGTTAAAAGTGAACCTGGAAAATGGGGGCTATTAAAAGGGAACCTGTACATAGTGGGTGTTAAAGGTAATCCTGTAACTAGTGGGTGTTAAAAGTGATCCTGTAACTAGTGGGTGTTAAAAGTCAGCCTGTAACTTGTGGGTGTTAAAAGTGATCCTGTAACTAGTGGGCGTTAGAAGTCAGCCTGTAAATAGTGGGTGTTAAACGTGATCCTCTAACTAGTGGGTGTTACAAAGTGAGCCTGTAAATAGTGGGTGTTAAAAGTGAGCCTGTAACTAGGGGGTGTTAAAAGTGAACCTGTAAATAATGGGTGTTAAAAGTGAGCCTGTAACTTGTGGGTGTTAAAAGTGATCCTGTAACTAGTGGGCATTAGAAGTCAGCCTGTAAATAGTGGGTGTTAAACGTGATCCTCTAACTAGTGGGTGTTACAAAGTGAGCCTGTAAATAATGGGTGTTAAAAGTGAGCCTGTAACTAGGGGGTGTTAAAAGTGAACCTGTAAATAATGGGTGTTAAAAGTGAGCCTGTTAATAGTGGGCGTTAAAAGAGAATCTGTAAATAGGGAATATTTAAAGGGAACCTGTACATAGTGGGTGTTAAAAGTAATCCTGTAACTAGTGGGTGTTAAAAGCGATCCTGTAACGAGTGGGTGTTAAAAGTCAGCCTGTAACTAGTGGGTGTTGAAAGTGACCTTGTAAATAGTGGGCGTTAAAAGTGTTCCTGTAACTAGTGGGTGTTAAAAATGAGCCTGTAAATAGTGGGTGTTAAAAGAGAACCTGTAAAGAGTGGGTAAGAAAAGCGTATCTGTAAATATGTGTGTTAAAATTGTACCTGTAAATGAGGGGTATTAAAAGTGAACCAGTGAAGAGTGGATGTTAAAAGTGAACCTGTAAATAGCTTGTGTTAAAAGCGAACATGCAATTAGTGGATGTTAAAAGTAAACATGAAAATGGGAGTGTTAAAAGTGACCTTGTAAGTAAGTGGGCGGTGTTAAATTTGAACCTGTAAATTGAAGGGTGTTAAAAGTCACTGTTAACCCTGAAGCTGTCACCCTTGTAGCCTACAACCCAATGACTGGGGGCAGACGGATGGGGAGATCAGTTTCCGTTTTATTGCACACGCATGCCACCAACCCAGTCCGGCGGGATACGCCCGATCTTTACAGCCACAGATTGCTTGATGTTGGCTGTCGCCCGCCTCTGCCTCTATAGATGTCAGTGGGGTAAATTCATTCCTCCGATTCTTTTTCTCAAAATCTCTCACTTTACAGGGTCAGGTGTTGGCTTGAACCTTCACAGACCTTTTTCAAACCAAGAAACAGCACGAGGTGCTTCATGAATTTGTAAAAGGAAAGAAGCCAGAGTGGGTGAAATGTATGACAAAGACGGGGGTTGTGGCCGAGGGTGGTGGTGGGCACCGAGGTGCATGGGTAGGGGTCGCAGCTACGCCACCTGCCCTGCTCTTTGCGACCCCTGGCCTCAGAGGTGGCTTACTGTGAGCCTTTGGAGACAGTAGGGAGGTGGGAGACCGGTGCTCGCTGCTCCGCTCCCATTCTTTTGATGGCCCCTCCACGCACGAGTGTCCTTCGTGGAGGGCGAGGGGGGCCGCACTGCAGCCGTAGCAGCAGCTGCCAGTGGCATCGGTGGGGGAGCTCCTGCGGCGCCGGAGGATGCTGACTAAGGGTGGGCGTAGTTCGCGAAGTAATGCTTCGCGAAGCTACGCAAAGTGCAGTTCGCGCTACGCAAGCTTCGCGTAGCACTACGCGAACTGCGTAGCGCACTGTTCGCAATGATTGCACAGTGCCGGATGCTTGTCCGCACTGTGCAATCATTGAAAACGGCAACTTGCACAGTGCGAGCTGTCTTTTACTGCCGCTCGAGTAGATTTTTACTCGAGCGGCAGCTTTCTCAACGCGGACTGGTAGTTTCTCATCGCGAGCGGTCGCAAGCATACGCGACCACTCGCAATGAGAAACCTGACCTCCCGCGTTGAGAATCTCGCCGGAGGTTTATTTTCCACGCTCGCGATCGGCAACTTGATGTTGCTGATCGCGAACGAGGAAAAAGTCTCGCCGGGATGTCATTTTGCTTGCTCGCGGTCGCCAACTTGACGTTGAGGACCGCGAGCAAGCTAAAAATGACCGCGGCACTACGCTACGCTACGCGTGTTCGCACTGTGCTACGTGCAATTCGCGTTGTGCGAAGTAGCGCAAACTTCGCAAACTACGCGAGCGTAGCGTAGCACTTCGCCCAGGGTTAATGCTGACACCCGTCCAGGGGCCTCAGGGGAAGAGAAAGGCTCAGGCCCCCGGTGGGACGTCCAAGTCTGAGGCTGCTTCAAGGCCTCCTCCAGGCTTGCAATGTTGATCCCACCGCCCCAGCCCCAGCAGCCTCAATGGTAGACTGGCTGGACCCGCACGGAGCGGCCTCTCAGTGGATACAAGGATCCCTCCCAGGCCATCTGGCTCCTGTGGATACAGGCTCGGGTAACACGGCAGTAGAGCCCCCTGCAACAAGGTAACTCAGTCCTTACGGAGCCTGTGATATGGTAACTATGCTTCCTATAGCACAGCCCCTTTTTCCGTGCAGTGCGAACCTCCGATACTGAATGGGGGGGGGGCTGCCTCCGAGTAGAGATTTGAGGCTAACGCAGTGCTTAAAAAGGAAAAATACAAGTTTCTGAGAAGTGCCGGTACTCTCCCCCTCAAAATAAAAGTGCCGGTACTCAGTACCGGACAGTACCGGCCCATTTAAAGCACTGGGCTAACGGGAGGTGAAGCTCAAGTGAAGCTGATTTAAGTGATGGATTTGCTGCTGGCTGCTTAGAGAGTGCGTCGGGGGGGGGAGGGGAGGGATTGGGGGGAGGGGGGCTCTGCTGGATATTGCTGCCCCAGCAGGAACACTTACTCCACAGGGCACAGCCGGGGGTCTTAAGAAACGACCAGACATTTCAGCAACATCTGGTGCAGCGACACCAACTCATCCTGATACCTGCTGCGGGGCCGTTAATGGGGTCGTTAATAAACTCCCTAGTTCCAAGGATGCCCAGATGATTACTCTACTAAGGGTCCTGAACCTCTAGTAAAGAAGCTAAAAGCCCCCAGGGGCCAAGGAGGTCTTAGGAAGGCTCTGGACCACCACATAGGGGACCGGCCCCATCAAACATCTCCCACATGCTCCAGAGGGGGCCCTAAGGACAGCCCACTGCGCAAAGGGGTCACCTTAAGGGGGGGTCAAGACCCTGATTTCACGGCTATCCAACGTCTGCCCTACTAGTCACCCAGACTCCCTGTCTTAGGGGAAGACAGCCCTTCAGCTTGGTATTGCAACTTTAACCCCGATGCCTCTCCCAGCCCCGAAGCTGGCAGTGACCTTGGGAGGGAGGGCCTCCGACCCTCCAGGTATCACATCTCGGGGGGGCTCCACACCTTGTCTACCATTCTACGGTTGTTTCAGGTGAAAGCGAAGAGGCGCGGGAACACTGTGCACAAGGTAGAACGGACAATCTTGCGTTGCAGCAGTCATTGTCAGTAGTAACCAGCAAGGCTGCGATGCTTGCTTCGGAAGTGGCCGAGCTTAAACATCGAGTGGCCGGGACTGAGGAAGCTGGAGTCAGCAGCTGTGAATTCAATCTGGACATGAGAGCCACTGATGCTGGTTCAAAGTAAGGTAGAAGATCTGGAAAATCGGCAAAGCCAAATAATCGGAGGGTTTTTGGATTATCCGAGGGAAAAGAAGGAGGTGACCCCAGGCCTTTCATCCTCAATCTGTTTCAACAAGCATGGACGATTGGGATATGGACTCACGGATTCAGCGGGCTCACCGGCTTCCAACCTTCTTGACGCAGCTACCCCAATCGAAGTCCACACATCCCCGCCCAAAGCTAATCTTTGTTGGCAATTTTTCTCAAAGCCCCCCCTGCAATGCCCACAGCAGTGGACTCTGTCTATATTTGTTCGATCAGACTTATGTAAGGCTACAATGGGTAGGCGTTGGAAGCTGCGTGAACTCATGGATTCTCTGAAGGCTGTAGGGGTGCAGGTCCTCCTGCATGAACCGGCCCGCCTTAAAGTTATCAAGGATGGCCATCATGGCCGTTCGCAGGTTTTTCATCAGAGCGCGAGGCATCGCAAGCCCTTAGCCAATGGCAAGGAGCATCTCTGTATTCCTGAGTCAGGTCAATGAAGACGGTTAATCTAATTTGCTCTACTGCTGAATGATTACTGAATGCCATAACTCTTCTCTGCCCTGATTTCTCTATCTTTTCTTCCACAGCCACTAATACTTGGGGTAAGAGGGGCGGGGGGTAACACTTAGTGTGTGGTCAGGTGGGTGGGTGCCGGGCGGGAGGGTACCTGGGGGTGTGGTCCCACAGGGCTTTCACTCCAGCGGCAGCAAGGGGGGGGGGGATGATTCCTTTTCCCAGATACGGGGTGGGAAGGTTTGGTGTCTGGGGGTCTAGGGATGTTGCTGAGGGGGGTTTCTTCAACAATTTATATTGTTTTTTTCGAAGGTGGGGTTGGGGGGGATTACTGGAGTCAGAATGTTGTCTGTTTTTGCTTATGATTATGTGGTCACAATTCAGAAAGGGTAGAACTAGAACAGGGCTGGGAATCGTAAAATTCAGATTATTACAACGTCTGAGCTGAAACGTATGTGCTGGAATGATACTGGATTAAATCGACCCAGAAAGCGGCAATTCATTGGAAGAACTGATGGTTTATAAAACACATAAAGTAGGAATAACTGAAACACATCCTGCTTATAAAGATTGACTGTCGCTTAGGCAGCTTTGGTATGACCCTCTTACCTGCACCTCCCAGTCTCTATACGGGGGTAGCTATAATGAAATCTAGGAATTTGGTGACTGATGTTCTTAGAACATTAGTGGATTCTACGGGGATTCTAGGGGGAGTTGGGCCATAATTCAATTAGATATTCAAGGGCAGACAGACACTATTTGTGTAGTTTATGGTCTGAACTCAGATGAGGCAGATATGGTTGACTTGCTAAGTTTGGAGCTGTGGGACTGGTCAGGCAATTTAATTATCATGGGAGATTCCAAGTGTGTAATCGACCACGGTACAGACTCCACTAATCGTAGAGCACATCCACGAACGTCTAAGACCCGTGCTTCTATAATGGACCTAATGCGGTTGCATGGTTCCGTCGATGGGTGGAGAACACTTTATCCTTTACTACCCAGCCTTACTCACTACTCGTCTCCGCATGAGCAGTATTCAAGTATCGACAAGACGTTTACTACGGAGAAGATACTTGATGGTGCGTGCACCAAGGTCTGCCCTAAGGTTCCATCAGACCACAACTCTGTCATGCTTACAATACAGGTCCTACAGACATGCAGGGTAAGTCGGCGCCCATTCACTTTTCCTCTCCATCTTCTCACTAATTTAGAATATTGAGTATACCGTAGAGGCTTACTTGGAGAATTTTTATGAATTGATAAAGGCTCCACCTCAGTAGCACCGTCTGGGACAGTATGAAAGCTTACATTAGGGGAGTAACGCTTCAGTTCCTTCTAAAGGAAAACAGACTCATGCAGGAGGATTCTAGCCTTGTCGGCAGGAGTGCCTGACGCAAGATTACAACACACGCAAGCAATACTTGCTAAACAACCAGGCGAGCAGCTTAATATGTTTAGGTGGATTGAGAAGCGGCTTATGCTCCATCATGGGCTAAGGGAAGAGGTGGCCGTGAACTATCAGAAGAGCAAGACCCTTCAATCTGAACACAGTGAGAAAGTTGGCCGTGTTCTTAAACACAGTCACATTAAGGGCGATGATGGGGTACTACATACTCAACCTCAGATCATCGCGGAGCAGCTTATATCTTTCTATCAAGGAATCTATAGTAAGTCGGATAGTCCTGACTACACTAATATTTTAGATTACTCTCAGAGATGTCAATTACCTCAGCTTGATCCCAGCATGAACTTGTACTACATCGGGACATTGATATATGGGAAATCCAGTTACCTATTACGGCTCCTGTCAGGGAACGCCGCAGGGGAGGATGCAATCCTGCTCAAATTTGATAAAGTATTCATTGGCATTTTATTACCTGAATTTCTTGAATAGGTTGGCTATATATGCAATGGAGGTGATGCTCCTGCCTCTTGGGGATTAACAAATATTGTTGTATTTCTTAAAAAAAGGTAAGCCACCAGAGGAAAGGGGCTCCTCCTGACCTATCACTTATAAATGCAGATGCCAAGGTTTTTTCTAAAATTCTGCCTATGCATTTGGCTCCCTTGCTTCATACTCTAGTTTCAGATCAACAGCATGGCTTTGTCCCCAGTAGAGATACTATTAGTCATACCAACACCGCAATAACTGCATTCGATGTAGCGGGGAAACGCAAAGACCGGATCGGCATGTGTAGGAGAGTAGGATCTGCCTCTTATGTTGCCCCCACTTTTTTCTGATGTTACACTGGTTTCTGGCTATAGTCAGGCTGGATCCCTGCCAATCAGGGCCCCAGCCTCTCTGTTCTCTCTAAACGATTTGGAGTGCACTCTAGGTGCACTAGTGATTGGATGCTGTGGTGCCTTATGAGTCCCTAGTATATGGTACCTTAGGTGCCAAGGGCATAGGTACTTCACAGGCCTACCAGGGGCTGCAGCATGTATTATGCCACCCCTGGGAAGCAGACTAAATCTGACACCACAGGCCTGCTACTGCAGCCTGGGTGAGGTGGTGCTAGCACTCCTCACCGAGGTATAGGTTCCCTATATCTCTCCTGCACACACATATAACCCTATCAGTCACCCCTAAGGCAGGCCCTATCAATCCTGAGGGCAGGGTGCTTGGCTTCTATGTGAGGGGGTGCCTCTGCCTGAGCAGGGCCCCTCTGCAGCTCTCAGAGTCCATTCTCTGGTGCTGTTTGTGGATGCGGTTAAACCATATACTTTTAAGTGCATTATATCCTCGCGGTAAAATGCTAACTTTGGTATGGCTGCATCAAAACATGTCGTGTTTGGTGTCAAACATCTTGGAATACTACCCCCCCGCCAGTCCTGGCGGCGGAAGTAGCATTCCACCCTTCTAGAGGGATAGACATGTACCCACTGTGGAAACACAGTAGAATCCTGAAGAGCCCTGGCATCACAAAATGGATGCCACCAGTCACAGACACGGGGCTGCCCTCCTGCTGATGACCGAAACTCACAGTGGAGGGAGCCCAACAAAGGTATCCTGTCACAGGGAGGTGTAACCACCTCCCAGACAGGGTTTAGTGTATTGGGGCTGGGTGGGTGCACTCTTAGAGTGCTTTGAAGTCCTGCACTGGGGGAGCAGAAGGCTCCTCTGTGCATATGCCAGTTCAAACCGGCTCAGGGGCTACCTGCCCCTGCTCTGGCGCGAAACTGGACAAAGGGAAGTGGGTGTAGCCACCCACTCCCCTGACCCTCCCATAGGTGGGGTCATAGAGCTAGTCCCTCCCTTCTTTACAGTATAAGATAGGGAACCCTTGAACTTGTAAGTTAGATATCCCTGGACGACGCTCTGAAGAAGAATCCTGGCCCTTCGACGTTCCACTACCTTTGGAAGACAGAAGAATCTCCCTTGGAGTCAAGGAGTGACTCCCCTGCTTGGCAGGCACCAAAAACTACAAACGACGGTCGCAAACTACGCTGCTCCCGCCGGAGTCCGAAGTCCCTGCAGCCCAAGAAGTAGATTTCCTGACTTCTCCAAGGCCATCGTGAGTCCCCCGCGAAGCTGAGGCAAGTGGACCCCACGAGTGACGAGGAACCGCAACCCCTGGGTACCGTGCACTATTGTCGAGTGCAACCCCTCCACAACGTTCTAAGAACCTGTGCTTTGGACCACGTGTGGTCCCAGCCTCCAGCAGGAATCTCCCCTAAGATCAGCGGCCTACACCGTCCCGAGTGACCGTGGGCCCCTGTGGAGCGAATCCGACCGAGGCGTCTTTGCGATCCCTTGCCAGCCGGCTCGTGGGTCCCCTGAAGACTTTTGCAAGAAACCAAAGGGCTCCCCTGGTTGCTCCAGGCCTGCCCTGACTTACCCTTGCTGGGTGAGTCCCTCAGACCTTGCTGGTCTGCGCCATTGCCTTTTCCCACTTTGCACGAGACTTGCTGTTACCAAGGCCTGTTGGCTCCAATCGAGTTGCCGACACCACAGTAAGCTGCAGACATTGTGGGACACGCCGAATCCAGCTCCTGGTCGTCGTCGACACCTCCTGGACCTCGTGGCTGAAGAGTCAATGCAACCGCGAACGACCTGAATCCTGCGACGACGGTGGGCATTCATCTTCCTTGCCCCGAGTCACTGCCAAGTGACTTTGAACACTGTCCCCTCTGCTTTCAGGTCATCCTTCCACCGAATCCAGGCTTGGATTCCACCGGACACTTCTTCAAATCATCACAAGCAGCAAGTCTTCTTTGTTCGCCATTGAAAACGACGCCGCGACCCGACACCAAAGGACACCTGTGCACCCGGCTTCCCTGGGTGAGGTAACTCCAGCACTACGGTGCTCCTGTAGGTGTGGGCCCTAGAACTACTTACCCTGTAAGTGACTTGCTTGTAGGTTCACCAGAAGTATCCTAAAACTCTTATTTTCCCCGTGCGATTCTCGCACTGACTCGTACAGGGTTCGCGGCTGTGTTAGACACACCGCGTCCAACTCCCTAGTAAATCTACCAGTAACCGCGTCCTTTGACTCGTACTGACCGATCGGTGTGTTCGCCTCGAACACGCCAGGGGCCTGTAACATTGATAACTCAATCTCGTCCGCTTACATAGACTCGTACAGGACTCGCACTAGTGTCTGAACACCGCATCCGTCCCCTGTGGGTCTCCTACAACTACCTGGGTGGTTCTCTGGGGGTCCCTCGATTCTATGTGCCCTAGACCCCGGTCTAGCCAAGATAAGATTGTGATATTTACTGTGCTAACTTATTTTGATAACAATTGACTTGTACATATGTTCCTGACTTTTAATCTCATAAAGAGATTAGTAGAGAGTGTTTATTAATAAATACATATATATTTGATATATATACCTGTGTGGTGTCTTTTCATTTGGTGATTCAAGAGATTGTGTGGTAAAACAACCGGCTTTACATTCCTCCAAGACTTAGCCTGAAGGCTGCTCTCCACAGCTACCACTAGGATAGCTTTCTATAAAGGTTGTCTTAAACCTATCTACCATAAGAGTCGATTTGGACTGGTGCAAGGTGTCCACTTTAATTAGTGAACAGTATATACCAGGCCAACTTCTCACAGCATGATCATGTTAGTCGCCGAGAACGCCTTCGACTGTGTTGTTTGGAATTCGTTATGGGCAACTATAGATGTTTTTGGGTTGGGGAGTTGGTTCATATCACCTGTCCAGACTTTATATAAAAACCCGAAGGCTAAGGTCTTACTGGGGAAAATGTCTTCCCCTCTGTTTGAAATACATAGAGGTACACATCAGAGGTGCCCACTCTCTCCCCTGAACCATATCTACGGCATTTATTGTTGAATAAGGGTATTGTGCCAGTGAAACTAATGGTATCGAGCTAAAAGTAACTGCTTATACTGACAATATCGCGGTCTACTGCACTATTCATCTGTTACTCTTGCCCTTATATCAAACGAGCTGGATCAATTTGGAGCCTTCCCTGGGTATAAACTGAATCTATCCCCAACTCAGATAATCCTTAATTTCCAATCAGATACTCTAGTAGCCGGAGTAAGCTCCACGGCCACTTATTTAGGAATCAGGCTCAGCCACCGAGTGGAGGACATTATCGCACTCAACTAGGAGCCTCTTCTACAAGCAGTAACTGCTAAATTACGACAATGGCACCGGCTTCCTCTTAGCATCGTAGGCTGGTGTAACTTTGTCAATATGAATATATTGCCTACATTTATTTATTTATTCCGTTCTATAAAATGTACTTCGAGTCCCAGATTCTTTTTTCAAGCATTTAGAGGGTTTCATAAGTAGTTTCATATGGGGTTTTAGGAGGGTAGGTGTGCTATTCGTTTTTTTAAACTGTCATACAAACAAGGTGGACTGAACCTTCTGGATCTTAAGTTGCATCACTGGGCAGCCTTTGTGGGTCACATTCAAAATGTACTGACTCGGCGACAAGGCGGGTTGTCCATACAGGGATACTGACTGGGTGACAAGGCGGGTTGTCCATACAGGGATACTGACTGGGCGACAAGGCGGGTTGTCCATACAGGGATACTGACTGGGCGACAAGGCGGGTTGTCCATACAGGGATACTGACTGGGCGACAAGGCGGGTTGTCCATACAGGGATACTGACTGGGTGACAAGGCGGGTTGTCCATACAGGGATACTGACTGGGCGACAAGGCGGGTTGTCCATACAGGGATACTGACTGGGCGACAAGGCGGGTTGTCCATACAGGGATACTGACTGGGCGACAAGGCGGGTTGTCCATACAGGGATACTGACTGGGCGACAAGGCGGGTTGTCCATACAGGGATACTGACTGGGCGACAAGGCGGGTTGTCCATACAGGGATACTGACTGGGCGACAAGGCGGGTTGTCCATACAGGGATACTGACTTGCTCTGGGTTCTGATATCAGTTATTCACTCCATAAGTTGGCATACCCTAATTACTTTAAGAGGGTTAGATTTAAGACAATCAGGGATCTAGTGTGGATTTGGCAGGATATATGTACTAAGTATTCCTTACCCTCACTTTACAGTTATACTCTGCTCTGGGGCAACCCTGCTTTTCCTGATGTATTTCATGATAACACTGGGAAAGACTGGGAAAGGTTGTCAGTTGGGTCAATTGTTCAATCATCAGGGTTTCAGGACTTTTGCTTCACTACAGGAAGCTTTCGGGCTCCTGCAAAGTTTCTTTTTTAAATAGTTGCAGGTGAGAGATTACTTCCTGCATGGCTGTAAGGTTATCATCGACCTAGAAACACCAGAAATTCTCACTTGTCTACATCAGGCCTCGGGTCAAATTTCTATAAGCGCAATATATCAGAAACTTATTTCGCATACTGAGGATGACAATACGCAGTTGGTTTTAAAATGGAGCCGGCTTCTTGCCTCTGAAACGTCGGCCATTGAGCTTCAGGAGGTGTTTGAAGTACTAGATTGTTTGGTAATCTCGGTCAGCCTTAAGCTACAGCAGTTCAGAACAATCTGCATGTTTTATCATACGCCTCATCATATCTCCAATGGTCACTGTCCTGGGTCTCCGACAAGGCATACTGTCCGAAATGCCGCTGTTATGCAGCTAATATAGTACATATGTTTATTGACTGCCCAAGGCCCCAAAATTTCATTTCTGGGGTAACGTACTTCAACATATAACAGCATATTTGGGGTCCGATTTCCATTTGACTAATAAGGAAATAATGTTAGGATATAAATCGGGTCTTGATTTCGGCCTTGGGTCACTGGTTTCCATCATAACTGTTACTGCCCAATTATGTTTTGCTAGGGTCTGGATAAGCCCCTCTCCACTGACAGTGACTGAGTGGTGGGCTTTGCTATGCCAAATTTATGAATGTGAACTTGCAGTAGCAAAGGCAAGAGGTCCCGAGCTATTAAGAAGGTTAAAAAAATAGGGTTCAGTCTTCAATGGGAGTAGTTAATGAAACTGCTGGTAGGTACCTGGTTTAAGGTTAGATTATTTCTTACCTTTTTTTCCAACCTATGTCTTCTCTTGTTCCCTGCCACTGTTATATATATATATATTCACTGAAAAAACCATAGGTTTTAGGGACAGTTATAGTTAGTTGGACATTTCACTCGTACAAAACCATAGAAATTCCCCCGTTATAGTTAGTTCAGCTAACTATAACTCGCGCTCCCGCAATGCACTGCTGATGACGTCACATATTACATCACTCATGACATGGTCAGTGACATCACTGATGACATCACTGATGACATCATCCAGTCACTGTGTGTTTCTGTAAAGTTCAAATATGTTTAATATATATAGGGAAAGGCGTATTGAAGAATGAGTGGGTGTTTAAGTGTCTGAATGGATGATTTAGTACGTGCGTGACTGACTCTACAAGTGAGTGATTAAACGTATCTTACTGAATGCATGGGTTAGTGACTAAACTGTGTGAATGTCTGTATCAGTCTGTTTGTTGGTGTGTAAGTGGATGCATGGATTTGCGAATAGCTACATGAGTGTCTATATGGGTTATATTAATTGGTTCTCTGAGTATCTGTATGGCTGCCTGAGTGTTTGTGTGGGTGGGGTGTGTGTGACTCTGTACATAGATGTGTGAGTGGGTGATTCACTGGGTGCATGATTTCAAGAGTGCATCTGTGATGGACTGCTTGGGTGGGTGAGTGTGTGTATGGGTGTGTTAGTGAGTGAATGTATATCTCAGTGGTACATGTGCGAGTAACTACATATGTAAAAGGCAGTATATATGTGTGTTAGAGTATTTAAATGGCTATAAGTGAGAGTGTGTGATTGTGAGAGTGGCTGTATGGATGCGTGTGTGCTTGTATCAGTTATTGTATAAGAGCGTAAGAATGTGCTAGTATTTGTATGAGTAAGTGAGCTGGTGTGTGTATAACTGTATAGGTGAGTAAATGGGTGTGTGATTAATTTTTGCATGACTGACTAGGTGTGTGAGTACCTCTATGGATGAGTGGCGGTGTGTGAGTGTTTATATAGGTGTATGAGTGCATATGATAGTCCTGTACTGAGTGACTGTAAGTATGAGTGACTGTACGGGTGAGTGAGTAGATGTGTGTGTGTAGACCTAAGAATCAGTGAGTGGGTATGTAGTTATTGGTGTTGGAGTGTCTATGGTTTTGAGAATGGCAGTCTGTAATTTAGAGTGAGTGTATCAAAGGTTATATTAGGGTGTGAGAAGATGCATGAAATTATCACATGGATGATGTCATCAGTGATGTCATTTGAGATGTCATCAGTGATGTCATCAGTGATGTCACTGACCATGTCATGAGTGATGTAATATGTGACGTCATCAGCAGTGCATTGCGGGGCGCGAGTTATAGTTAGCTGAACTAACTATAACGGGGAATTTCTATGGTTTTGTACAAGTGAAATGTCCAACTAACTATAACTGTCCCTAAAACCTATGGTTTTTTCAGTGAATTTCAAAGGTTTTTTAAATGCTAATTTCTAACTATAACGTGCCTGAAACCTATGATTTTTAAGTGAATTTCAAAGGTTTTTTAAATGCTAGTTTCTAACTATGCCTACAGAGGTAGGACATGTGAAGAAAGAAGAAAAAACGCGCAGAAAGAAGCAAAAGAAATGCAGAAAGAAGCAACAGAAGTCCACAAAGACGAAGAAAAGTGCAGGAAGAAGCAAAAGATGTGCAGAAAGAACCAACAGAGGAGCAGAAAGAGGCCATGTTGCAAAATCATCCTGTGCCCACAACTTTTTCAGACGGGTACTGGTGGTAACTGACTCTGACTAACCAGAGTCAGTACTATGCTAAAAGACACTTAGAATACAGTGAAAACACCTACATACACTAGGGAACACTATGCGTTGGGGTACCCCTGTGATTAGCATGACCTCCTCTGTAAGTCCCTAGTACATAATAGGGCAGGGGGATTAAAACTACCTCTTAAAACGCGTGTGCAAACGCGCCCCGTGGCGCGTTTTAAGTTGCGGGATTAAGTCCCCTTGAATCCTGAGGGTCCCTGGGGCCCAACTAGCCCCCAGGTACCTACAGTTAGGACCACAGAGCTGAGTTGCAGAGAGGCGTTCCGAGGCCACGCACCTTTTTCACCTCTCTGCAACGCAACTCTGTTGTGCTTACTGAAGGTACCTGGTGGGCTAGTTGGCCCCAGGGTCCCTCAGGATTCAAGGGGCATGTTTGCGCACATGTCACTTGAGGCCCCGCCCCCTCCCTTCACCACTGTGCAAACGCGCCCCGTGGCGCGTTTTAAGTTGGGGGATTAGGTCACCTTGAATCCTGAGGGTCCCTGGGGCCCAACTAACCCACCAAGTACTTCCAGTAAGCACCACAGGCCTGCGTTGCAACGCCTGTAACAAATTGTGTAGTTGTGTTTAGGTAGTGAAGGGGGTCGTGCTGGGGGTAGTGTTTTAGGGTTTAGGGTAGTGCAGTGGTGTTTGTGTAGTGTAGGGGGTCATTCTGGGGGTAGATTTAGGGTTTAGGGTAGTGCAGTGGTGTTTGGATAGTGTAGGGAGTCGTGCTGGGGGAGTGTTTTAGGGTTTAGGGTATTACAGTGGTGTTTGGGTAGTGTAGGGGGTTGTGCTGGGGGTAGTGTTTTAGGGTTTAGGGTAGTGCAGTGGTGTTTGGGTAGTGTAGGGGGTCGTGCTGGGGGTAGTGGTTTAGGTTAGGGTAGTGCAGTGGTGTTTGGGTAGTGTAGGGGGTACTGCTGGGGGTAGTGTTTTAGGGTTTAGGGTAGTGCAGTGGTGTTTGGGTAGTGTAGGGGTTCGTGCTGGGGGTATTGTTTTAGGGTTTAGGGTAGTGCAGTGGTGTTTGTGTAGTGTAGGGGGTAGTGTTTTAGGGTTTAGGGTAGTGCAGTGGTGTTTGTGTAGTGTAGGGGGTCGTGCTGGGGGTAGTGTTTTAGGGTTTAGGGTAGTGCAGTGGTCTTTGTGTAGTGTAGGAGGTCGTGTTTTAGGGTTTAGGGTAGTGCAGTGGTGTTCGGGCAGTGTAGGGGTCGTGCTGGGGGTGGTGTTTCAGGGTTTAGGGCAGTGCAGTGGTGTTCGGGCAGTGTAGGGGGTCTTGCTGGGGGTGGTGTTTCAGGGTTTAGGGCAGTGCAGTGGTGTTTGGGTCGTGCAGGGGGTCATGCTGGGGGAGTGTTTTAGGGTTTAGGGCAGTGCAGTGGTGTTTGGGTAGTGTAGGGGGTCATGCTGGGGGAGTGTTTTAGGGTTTAGGGCAGTGCAGTGGTGTTCGGGCAGTGTAGGGGGTCGTGCTGGGGGAGTGTTTTAGGGTTTAGGGCAGTGCAGTGGTGTTCGGGTAGTGTAGGGGGTCGTGCTGGGGGAGTGTTTGAGGGTTTAGGGCAGTGCAGTTGTGTTTGGGTAGTGTAGGGGTCGTGCTGGGGGGAGTATTTTAGGGTTTAGGGTAGTGCAGTGGTGTTCGGGTAGTGTAGGGGGTCGTGCTGGGGGCTGTGTTTCAGGGTTTAGGGCAGTGCAGTGGTGTTCGGGCAGTGTAGGGGGTCGTGCTGGGGCTGGTGTTTCAGGGTTTAGGGCAGTGCAGTGGTGTTCGGGCAGTGTAGGGGGTCATGCACGGGGTGGTGTTTCAGGGTTTAGGGCAGTGCAGTGGTGTTCGGGCGGTGTAGGGGGTCGTGCTGGGGCTGGTGTTTCAGGGTTTAGGGCAGTGCAGTGGTGTTCGGGCAGTGTAGGGGGTCTTGCTGGGGGTGGTGTTTCAGGGTTTAGGGCAGTGGTGTTCGGGCAGTGTAGGGGGTCTTGCTGGGGGTGATGTTTCAGGGTTTAGGGCAGTGCAGTGGTGTTCGGGCAGTGTAGGGGGTCTTGCTGGGGGTAGTTTTTCAGGGTTTAGGGCAGTGCAGCGGTGTTCGTGCAGTGTAGGGGGTCGTGCTGGGGATGGTGTTTCATGGTTTAGGGCAGTGCAGTAGTGTTCAGGCAGTGTAGGGGGTCGTGCTGGGGCTGGTGTTTCAGGGTTTAGGGCAGTGCAGGCAGTGGTGCTCGGGCAGTGTAGGGGGTCGTGCTGGGGGTGGTGTTTCTGGGTTTAGGGTAGTGCAGTTGTGTTCGGGCAGTGTAGGGGTTCGTGCTGGGGCTGGTGTTTCAGGGTTTAGGGCAGTGCAGTGGTGTTCGGGCAGTGTAGGGGGTCATGCTGGGGCTGGTGTTTCAGTGTTTTGGGCAGAGCAGTGGTGTTCGGGCAGTGTAGGGGGTCGTGCTGGGGGTGGTGTTTCAGGGTTTAGGGCAGTGCAGTGGTGTTCGAGTAGTGTAGGGGTCGTGCTGGGGGTGGTGTTTCAGGGTTTAGGGCAGTGGTGTTCGGGCAGTGTAGGGGGTCTTGCTGGGGGTGATGTTTCAGGGTTTAGGGCAGTGCAGTGGTGTTCGGGCAGTGTAGGGGGTCTTGCTGGGGGCAGTGTTTCAGGGTTTAGGGCAGAGCAATGGTGTTCAGGCAGTGTAGGGGTTGTGTTGGAGGTGGTGTTTCAGGCTTTAGGGCAGTGCAGTGGTATTCGGGCAGTGTAGGGGGTCTTGCTGGGGGTGGTGTTTCAGGGTTTAGGGCAGTGGTGTTCAGGCAGTGTAGGGGTCGTGCTGGGGATGGTGTTTCAGGGTTTAGGGCAGTGCAATGGTGTTCGGGCAGTGTAGGGGTTGTGCAGGGGCTGGTGTTTCAGGGCTTAGGGCAGTGCAGTGGTGTTCGGGCAGTGTAGGGGGTCGTGCTGGGGGTGGTGTTTCAGGGTTTAGGGCAGTGCAGTGGTGTTTGGGCAGTGTAGGGGGTCGTGCTGGGGGTGGTGTTTCTGGGTTTAGGGCAGTGTAGTGGTGTTCGGGCAGTGTAGGGGGTCGTGCAGGGGGTGGTGAGTCAGGGTTTAGGGCAGTGCAGTGGTGTTCGGGCAGTGTAGGGGGTCATGCTGGGGGTAGAGTTTTAGGGTTTAGGGCAGTGCAGTGGTGTTCGGGCAGTATAGGGGGTCGTGCAGGGGGTGGTGTTTCAGGGTTTAGGGCAGTGCAGTGGTGCTCGGGCAGTGTAGGGGTCGTGCTGGGGGTGGTGTTTCAGGGTTTAGGGCAGTGCAGTGGTGTTCGGGCAGTGTAGGGTGTCGTGCTGGGGGTGGTGTTTCAGGGTTTTGGGCAGTGCAGTGGTGTTCGGGCAGTGTAGGTGGTCTTGCTGGGGCTGGTGTTTCCGGGTTTAGTGCAGTGGTGTTCGGGCAGTGTAGGGGGTCTTGCTGGGGGTGGTGTTTCAGTGTTTAGGGCAGTGCAATGGTGTTCGCGCAGTGTAGGGGGTTTTGCTGGGGCTGATGTTTCAGCGTTTAGGGCAGCGCAGTGGTGTTCGGGCAGTGTAGGGGGTCTTGCTGGGGGTGGTGTTTCAGGGTTTAGGGCAGTGCAGTGGTGTTCGGGCAGTGTAGGGGGTCTTGCTGGGGCTGGTGTTTCAGGGTTTAGGGCAGTGCAGTGGTGTTCGGGCAGTGTAGGGGGTCTTGCTGGGGCTGGTGTTTTAGGGTTTAGGGTAGTGCAGTGGTGTTCGGGCAGTGTAGGGGGTCGTGCTGGGGCCGGTGTTTGAGGGTTTAGGGCAGTGCAGTGGTGTTCGGGCAGTGTAGGGGGTCGTGCTGGGGCTGGTGTTTCAGGGTTTAGGGCAGTGCAGTGGTTTTCAGGCAGTGTAGGTGGTCGTGCTGGGGGTGGTGTTTCAGGGTTTAGGGCAGTGCAGTGGTGTTCGGGCAGTGTAGGGGGTCATGCACGGGGTGGTGTTTCAGGGTTTAGGGCAGTGCAGTGGTGTTCGGGCAGTGTAGGGGGTCGGGCTGGTGTTTCAGGGTTTAGGGCAGTGCAGTGGTGTTCGGGCAGTGTAGGGGGTCTTGCTGGGGGTGGTGTTTCAGGGTTTAGGGCAGTGGTGTTCGGGCAGTGTAGGGGTCTTGCTGGGGGTGATGTTTCAGGGTTTAGGGCAGTGCAGTGGTGTTCGGGCAGTGTAGGGGGTCTTGCTGGGGGTAGTTTTTCAGGGTTTAGGGCAGTGCAGTGGTGTTCGTGCAGTGTAGGGGGTCGTGCTGGGGATGGTGTTTCATGGTTTAGGGCAGTGCAGTAGTGTTCAGGCAGTGTAGGGGGTCGTGCTGGGGCTGGTGTTTCAGGGTTTAGGGCAGTGCAGGCAGTGGTGCTCGGGCAGTGTAGGGGGTCGTGCTGGGGGTGGTGTTTCTGGGTTTAGGGTAGTGCAGTTGTGTTCGGGCAGTGTAGGGGTTCGTGCTGGGGCTGGTGTTTCAGGGTTTAGGGCAGTGCAGTGGTGTTCGGGCAGTGTAGGGGGTCATGCTGGGGCTGGTGTTTCAGTGTTTTGGGCAGAGCAGTGGTGTTCGGGCAGTGTAGGGGGTCGTGCTGGGGGTGGTGTTTCAGGGTTTAGGGCAGTGCAGTGGTGTTCGAGTAGTGTAGGGGGTCGTGCTGGGGGTGGTGTTTCAGGGTTTAGGGCAGTGGTGTTCGGGCAGTGTAGGGGGTCTTGCTGGGGGTGATGTTTCAGGGTTTAGGGCAGTGCAGTGGTGTTCGGGCAGTGTAGGGGGTCTTGCTGGGGGCAGTGTTTCAGGGTTTAGGGCAGAGCAATGGTGTTCAGGCAGTGTAGGGGGTTGTGTTGGAGGTGGTGTTTCAGGCTTTAGGGCAGTGCAGTGGTATTCGGGCAGTGTAGGGGTCTTGCTGGGGGTGGTGTTTCAGGGTTTAGGGCAGTGGTGTTCAGGCAGTGTAGGGGGTCGTGCTGGGGATGGTGTTTCAGGGTTTAGGGCAGTGCAATGGTGTTCGGGCAGTGTAGGGGGTCGTGCAGGGGCTGGTGTTTCAGGGCTTAGGGCAGTGCAGTGGTGTTCGGGCAGTGTAGGGGGTCGTGCTGGGGGTGGTGTTTCAGGGTTTAGGGCAGTGCAGTGGTGTTTGGGCAGTGTAGGGGGTCGTGCTGGGGGTGGTGTTTCTGGGTTTAGGGCAGTGTAGTGGTGTTCGGGCAGTGTAGGGGGTCGTGCAGGGGGTGGTGAGTCAGGGTTTAGGGCAGTGCAGTGGTGTTCGGGCAGTGTAGGGGGTCATGCTGGGGGTAGAGTTTTAGGGTTTAGGGCAGTGCAGTGGTGTTCGGGCAGTATAGGGGGTCGTGCAGGGGGTGGTGTTTCAGGGTTTAGGGCAGTGCAGTGGTGCTCGGGCAGTGTAGGGGTCGTGCTGGGGGTGGTGTTTCAGGGTTTAGGGCAGTGCAGTGGTGTTCGGGCAGTGTAGGGTGTCGTGCTGGGGGTGGTGTTTCAGGGTTTTGGGCAGTGCAGTGGTGTTCGGGCAGTGTAGGTGGTCTTGCTGGGGCTGGTGTTTCCGGGTTTAGTGCAGTGGTGTTCGGGCAGTGTAGGGGGTCTTGCTGGGGGTGGTGTTTCAGTGTTTAGGGCAGTGCAATGGTGTTCGCGCAGTGTAGGGGTTTTGCTGGGGCTGATGTTTCAGCGTTTAGGGCAGCGCAGTGGTGTTCGGGCAGTGTAGGGGTCTTGCTGGGGGTGGTGTTTCAGGGTTTAGGGCAGTGCAGTGGTGTTCGGGCAGTGTAGGGGGTCTTGCTGGGGCTTGTGTTTCAGGGTTTAGGGCAGTGCAGTGGTGTTCGGGCAGTGTAGGGGGTCTTGCTGGGGCTGGTGTTTCAGGGTTTAGGGTAGTGCAGTGGTGTTCGGGCAGTGTAGGGGGTCGTGCTGGGGCTGGTGTTTGAGGGTTTAGGGCAGTGCAGTGGTGTTCGGGCAGTGTAGGGGTCGTGCTGGGGCTGGTGTTTCAGGGTTTAGGGCAGTGCAGTGGTTTTCAGGCAGTGTAGGTGGTCATGCTGGGGGTGGTGTTTCAGGGTTTAGGGCAGTGCAGTGGTGTTCGGGCAGTGTAGGGGTCGTGCTGGGGGTGGTGTTTCAGGGTTTAGGGCAGTGCAGTGGTGTTCGGGCAGTGTAGGGGGTCGTGCTGGGGGTGGTGTTTTAGGGTTTAGGGCACTGCAGTGTTGTTCGGGCAGTGTAGGGGGTCTTGCTGGGGGTGGTGTTTCAGGGTTTAGGGCAGTGGTGTTCGGGCAGTGTAGGGGGTCTTGCTGGGGGTGATGTTTCAGGGTTTAGGGCAGTGCAGTGGTGTTCGGGCAGTGTAGGGGGTCTTGCTGGGGGTAGTGTTTCAGGGTTTAGGGCAGTGCAGTAGTGTTCGTGCAGTGTAGGGGGTCATGCTGGGGCGGTGTTTCAGGGTTTAGGGCAGTGCAGTAGTGTTCGGGCAGTGTAGGGGTTCGTGCTGGGGCTGGTGTTTCAGGGTTTAGGGCAGTGCAGTGGTGTTCGGGCAGTGTAGGGGGTCATGCTGGGGCTGGTGTTTCAGTGTTTTGGGCAGAGCAGTGGTGTTGGGGCAGTGTAGGGGGTCGTGCTGGGGGTGGTGTTTCAGGGTTTAGGGCAGTGCAGTGGTGTTCGGGCAGTGTAGGGGGTCGTGCTGGGGGTGGTGTTTCAGGGTTTAGGGCAGTGGTGTTCGGGCAGTGTAGGGGGTCTTGCTGGGGGTGATGTTTCAGGGTTTAGGGCAGTGCAGTGGTGTTCGGGCAGTGTAGGGGTCTTGCTGGGGGCAGTGTTTCAGGGTTTAGGGCAGAGCAATGGTGTTCAGGCAGTGTAGGGGGTCGTGTTGGAGGTGGTGTTTCAGGCTTTAGGGCAGTGCAGTGGTATTCGGGCAGTGTAGGGGGTCTTGCTGGGGGTGGTGTATCAGGGTTTAGGGCAGTGCAGTGGTGTTCAGGCAGTGTAGGGGGTCGTGCTGGGGGTGGTGTTTCAGGGTTTAGGGCAGTGCAATGGTGTTCGGGCAGTGTAGGGGGTCGTGCTGGTGGTGGGTGTGGAGGCTGAGAGAGAGACGTAGTG